>NDXZ01034294.1:0-11774 GCA_003055125.1 Paykullia maculata
ATTGTCATACTTTCTCATTTTATTTTAGCTTTTGACATGTCGTAATAGTCAGTATAATAATGTGAAGCCGGTTTAAATAATATTAAAACTATTTGCCTGTAATCAAAGTTATAGTTAACCCTTACATTTATAATAAGTTTTAAGGTTTATTGAATGAGTTTTCATACAAAATTTGTTTTAAAAATTTTTGATAAAGATTGATAAAAATGTTTTAATTAATATTGTCAGGCTTTTTAGTTCATGTAATTATTGTTAAGAATATTATGAAAAATCGAGTACGACACTAGTGAACTAAAAAGCCTGACAATATTAATTAAAAAATCTACTTATATAAACCAATGTTTTACTAATTTTCAAATAGGAACTTTCAATCTTTGATAAATTTAAAAATTAAAGTGTACTTTAAGGGCCGTTATCATGAGCTGCCTTTAAAGTGTAAGGTGTAAAGTATAGCTTAAAGAAACTTTAGCTTAAGGTACACGTATGGTAAGTAAAAACTGATTTTTTGTCCGATGACATCCTCCGTTTTATATTAAGTACGTAGTACGAAGACCGCCCTAAGAGTTGTAAAATAAACTTTTGCCAAATTAGGGTATACTTTTAAACAGAAAACTCTGCTTTCAATTTTAAAATAGGTAAAACCGTTTTAAGTTTACATAACAGAAAAAACTCAGCAAATGTTTTTATAAACAACAGCCCGAATCACCTTCAATATATTTTTTTTAATAGTTTTGTCTTGTTGTTAGTTAAGAGGTTTTGAATTTAATGTCGTTATTTTAAAGCAACCGATTTTAGTTTTTAATCATAAAACGGCTCATTGAATTTAGCTTAAAATCAGTTTTTTTAGTTTATTCCTTTTTAATATTAAGTAGATTAAAATTTTTCCTTAAAACTTAACCATAAAGTACAAACAGAAATGTTGCATACACAAGCCCTTAAGATATAATTCTAGTTTGACCACAAAGAATTTTCAAAGCTTAACAAATAAACGAAAAAAAGATAACAATACATTGCTCTAGTACCTATATAAATACAAAATTATTTGCCTTTTGTTTTTTCAACTAAAACACATTTTCTATTACCTGCATTTAACTGTACAAATATGGAAAGTTACATGCAAATAAAACTTTGTTAGACAAACGCTTTTAAGCAAAAGCATCTAAGTCATCATCATCACTTGACAAAACAACAAAATCTAATAAATTTTCAAAATGTTTACACCACAACTATGCGGCAATGTTGGCAAATACTTAGGTAAACTGAGGAGAAGCAATCTAATTGTAAAAAGGAAGTATTTTTGCATTGAAAATTGAAAAAAAAGAAAACAAATTTAATTTAATTTGTAAAATCATCAGAATCTATGAAATAGTTTTTTTAAATAAATATTTTAAATTGGAATAACTTATATTTTTGGCAAACAAATACTTCTACCCTCTTACTTTACATGAAATTCAATTAATAAATGTGTAGTTCAGTAGTCTTATGAAGAGTGTTTTTTTTTAATAGAACCAAATTTTAATTTTAAATTAGACACAGGTAGATGATAATTTGGCATTTTGGTTTTATTCGAAAAATAACTATTTGCCATTTTTATTTGATTATGACTTACTGCCTTAGAGGAAGTCCAATCAGGAAGTTACATTTTTGCCACTATGGCAAATATTGTTTTTAAAGGCTTAGACCAGAGGCTTTAACACAGCCCCATAGAAAATAGTCCCCTGTTGTTAAATTGTATGATGTAAGAGGCCAATTTACTAGTTTGTAAGGCAATTTTAATCGTTTATCGCATATTTATTTGGATAGATCAGTTCAATTGTGGTATAAAAGAGTCAGTGACCCCTTTGCTGTCACGTTCTGGAAAGCATCGGTTTAGGTGAGAGATGGACCATTGATTTCATCGGCCCATAAGCCACATTAAAAATAAACTTTTTTTTAATGGAAATCAAATAAAATTTATTAAAAATTTTTAATAAAATGTTTCTTAAAATATTTTTTTTGTAGAGCTATTTAGAGCATTTGCGTATTATTAAACAACACTCATTGATAATCTTTAAACTTAAATACAATGTCATAGCAAATTTATTAGCTAAAAAGGTTTTAAAGGCAAACAAATTAAACTGATCAACAAATTATTATTCAATCTATAATCCGATAATCCCCCATTAAATATTTCAACACCTGTCTTGATTATCCACCATTAAAATGTTTGACATATTACTTAAAACACCTTTCTTTTACATTATTATTTATACGCAATAAAACAAAATTGAAGAGAAAAAAGTAAAAACCACGACTACTTAAATAAACAGCTAAATCCATTAAATCAATTTTATGTGATGCTCAAGAAGGGGGAATACAAAAACAATCTGTCAAATCTATTAAAGCCAATATAAAAAAGAAATCCCAGGGAATGCAAAGCAGTAAAAGAATGTATGAGATAAGAAAAACAAAGAGCCAAACTATTTGCCACAAAATGAAATTTAAAAAACAAACATACACACACAGATAGAAACTTCCAAAAGTTTTTAAAGTAAATTTACAATATCCGCTTGAATTGCTTTGCAAAAAAAAAAAATCAGGTAAAACATGCAAAAGATCGATGTTTTATTTGCCTTA
This sequence comes from Paykullia maculata, assembly GCA_003055125.1. Classification (NCBI taxonomy): domain Eukaryota; kingdom Metazoa; phylum Arthropoda; class Insecta; order Diptera; family Rhinophoridae; genus Paykullia; species Paykullia maculata. The sequence goes on from NDXZ01034294.1 coordinate 2,617, forward strand.
ACACTAACTGAAAAAGGGACTAAGGAAACGCGAATTGCATGCTTTAATGCAGTCGTGCTGTCAAGGTGGAAAAATGTGAACATCGCGACTTTAAATACATTGAAATCGGTTTAAATGCGTGACTAGAAAATCTTAAACAGTGGTTGCTGCATCAGCACCAGTATCAACAAATTTATGTTTTATATTTTAAGTGATTTCATTTTTTTACATTTGGGTTTCTTTAATTTATTTTGTGGCGTTTTTTTTAGCAAAAAGGAAAATTGAAATGGAAAGGAGTACTTGAAAAGTTGTCGGATGAAATGAAGTGCACTAGAGTGTTGCATTGTAAATAACGCTAAAAAATTTGAATTTTGTGGTTGCGCAAAAAGTTAATATTTTATAAATGGAAAAAAGTGCATACAAACACTGAAAATAAAAGTTCTTAATAAAATCAAACTGGCGAAATTTAGAAACATCTCAAAAGATATTTGGAGGCAGAAGAGGCATTAGAAGGCAACTAAGCTTTAAAATATTAATATTCTTTATGTTTATCTCAAATACAAAATTTTCATAAGCTCTTAAAAAAAATGTCTAAATTATCAAAAATTAGAATTTAAAAATAATCAAGCAAAACAGATTGGCCGACGTTGATACGACGTCTAAAGTTGACTCCGGCTGATGCATTCGACGTCGTACCGACCACGCTACAAAATTTAAAGCATTTTGGGCAAAGTACAGGATTCCCCTGTACTTTGCCGGCCACTACTTTTACGCTAAACAGTGTACTAGTACCGATAAGAAGTATGGAATGGTATTTTCTTTCTATTTATGTGACTGATTTGGTTTTAATGTTGGTCGGCTAAATAAAAATAAATTGATCTCGAGCGACTCATATTATATTAGAATTGGTTCGATAAGTCCTTCTTTTAATTTTCGTTTTGCAAATCTATACAAAAATGGATGTGAATGTTAAATAATTTGTTGCAGTTAACGTTTATGAAAAATACAGACTTTCTAATAGTTGAACAGCAACGCCTAATTTTTTACTGACAAAAGTTCATGTTCTGCTTTGAAAAAATTTTATATATTCAGAAAAATATTTTTTTAATTATTTTTAAATTTTTTTTACCAAAAATATTTTTATTTTACTTAAGCAAATTTAGGTCAAAATATACCATTTCATTTATCATGGCAAAAATTTGTTTTAAAATTCGACCACATTTAAAAACATACGACCATATACATATTTACATTATACGACTGACCAATTTTAATTTTGTAAGAAAGATGACGGTCGTTTGGCGACCACAAATGACGTCGCTACTTCGTTTCAAGACTGAATTTGAAAAGGTTTCCTACCAAATCCGACCATTCAAGACGTGAAAAAGTCAAACTGTGTTGCTTGGGTATCTTTTCTTTTAAGTGATTTTGTAAGTACATAATTTGACTTGGTCATAATTTAAAACCAAAACGATTTTTTAGCATTCTTTGCGTTTTGGTTGGCAATACTGTAATGTGTAAAAATATTCTACACGTAAACACTTAGTCTCATGAGTATTAAAAGATTATTAAATATCACTCATACGCATCAAGTGCTTACCTTTTTCCCAGGATTTAAAATAATTTTCGTAATTAACACTAACAAAGTACAAATAACAGTGCATTTTAATATAGCTAAGCCTTTATAAAGTAAGCTCTCGTTTTTGAGATTTTATGGTTCAAAACTAAATGTTTTATTATTTTCAAATATTTTTTAATATTAATAATTTATATTGAAATAAGCATAGTTTTTTATTTTGCAATATGGATAAACGTTTTTTATTTAATATTTGGCAACTAGAATTTATGACAGTACTCTTTTTATCAATTAAATAAATAAGAAGCCAAAAAACCTGAAATAAACATTCCAGACACTGTTTATTTCCGAGGTACCAAATTTAAAAGAGAACTTAAATAATTCGTCTGTTTGTTTCACATTGAAGCTCAGACTGTTAAACAATTTTTGTTGCAGCTTACATAATTCGACTTTTGAAACGCAGTCTTAATACGAAATATTATCACACAGGGTTCATTATTTCAAGGTTATTAAATATGAATGTGTATAAATAAATATAAATGATAATAAATTAATAAATTATAACAGCTGGAAATAGACAAACACCCCTGTGTAATAATCTATTAAACAAACAGTAATTCAGTTCTTCCTAAATAATTCATTGCTAATTATATGCCAGATGTGCTTACGTTCTTTCAGTGTCAAAATTGAGATAATGGTAATTCAAACATACATCTAAAAATAATTGCTTAAGTTTTCCTTTATGACTATTTTGCACAACAAGTAGATACCCTAAGAACACACAAATATCATGCCAAATATTTTTTAAATCTAATAGCAGCAGATGCATATCTATTATTTAATAAATTATGCATGTGGTTTTTTTGCTTCTAGATTTATCAAAAATTTGCTGAAAATTTAAGTTTCAAAGTTTGTTCACAGATAAAAAAGAAATTCAAGGTTGGCGTCAAGACTTGGACTACTATCGATTAACATTTGATAAAATACTAAATCCAGGAAGTGGATCTCTTAATTAATCGTTTCATTTACACCATTAAAAAATGTCAGATTTACTTTTCGTCCAAGGTCATACTCAAGAAATTACGTCTCTAAGTTTTCTTTAAACTAATTAAGTTCTTCTAAAAAAACAACATTTTTACAGTTTCAGTTAATCTTCTTTTAAATTTGTATTATCTTCTCAATTCCTTTAAAACTTAGTGAACGCCAAAAATGTTTCACTAAAAAAAACGAAATATTTTTGTATTCAAAACCAAGAAGACATAATAATAAATTAACAGCCAAACAATTTAAAGTCACCAACGCATTAAAATGTTCGCCTTAATACCAAACCGCCTTTGCAATGTAAAAAAAGGAAAATTAAAGTAATTTGTCTGTCAGTTGGAAATGAAATAAATTTTGTTAAATAACGTACTTAAAAACCAATAAACAATGAAATGAACAAAGAAAGTGAATTCTAAATGGGATGATGTTTTTTTAAATAAAATGGCCATTAAATTACTTAAGTATTGAAATTTGTTTAGCTTTGAGTGACAGAAAGTAAGATAATTGTTTCTTTTTAGGCTTAAATATGTGTCAATTTAGTAGCTACTTAGTGCCAAATACCATTAAAAAAAATAAATTTATAAGATATTCTGTGACTTGTTAAAATATAATGAAAATAAGAAACTATGTTGTACAAAAAAAAGCAAAATATTCTGCCTACTAGAAAAAACTGTTTAGAGAGCATCGCTGTCCTTGACTGTTATTTTTATTATTACTTGAATTTTTTGCATAATTTTGTGTCTCTTTATGAAGTCAATTATCTAGATCAGTAGGGCATCTATCGCGGTCAATTTGTGGTCCATCGAGCAACTTAATTCTGCGACCTGTAAGAGTTGTACATTCACAAAGAATCCCCCCGGGGGCAATTAATTATGCATCATGATGATTGTATCTCATTATGGTGCTTATACTCTTGGGGAAAAGAGGCACGCTTTGCCTTGGGTGGCTGGGCCCAAATGATTCAACATAATATTTCTGGTACCACGGGAACCAGTAAGTCCCTGGGACTAAGTCCTGGTCTGGTTATTGGTAGACGTCCCTTCGGAGTCACATGGTAGTTGTGGTTGTCACTTGAATTATGAATAAGCACGAAGAGATCGATCTGTCTGATATTTGTCTTCAGACTTATCTCGGACGGTTGGGTCATACGCCTCTATGCATGCTACTTAATTAGAGCATGGTGTGCAAAAGAAGACCGGAGTCCTGGCTGATGCTCGTGCTATTGACAGACTTCGAACTTCTCAGGCTCTGTTGTATAAATAGCAAGTCTGAAATCAAGGAAACTAGATAACCCGAGCTCTTTAGCAAGATTCCTATTCTAACCCGTGAATGTAAGTGGTAGAAAAATTCCTGCCTGTGTGTGTTTCTTGCAAGTCACACAGGAGCGATAGTTGAACGCATGAAATTCAATTCGTGGTTTGACTATTGTCAGGTTATGTCACTCGGTGAGAGAACTGACACCAATCCAATTCTCAGTTGTCACAAGGAATAATTTCTTCAAAGTGTCTTTACAGAATATGCACTGTTTGTTTTTGCAATCTTCCATATTGTCTGAAAAATCAGACCGTCAGTATTTTTTGATTGCTGTATCAAGAGACTTTAGCCTTTGGGATATGTTCCAAACCAGTATATTGAAAACTTTTGCTATTTGGAGATATGATATAATCTTAAAATTGCAAGATATATTTGTTATATCCAATCCTTTAAGATCTCAAAAAAGTGTCAATATTCCCTGTTTTCTAAATAACTAGCCTGCTCACTTGCTATATGGCTCTTATAACAAGGCACCCAGCAGTAAGTCAAATTATTTGGGACCCAGGTTTAAAAATGTTATGTTAATCCAAGCAACAATTTGATCACGACAACGTTGATACGACGTCTAAAGTCGACTCTTCCCGATGCTTTCGACCATTTTGGGGAAAAGGTATACTTAACTTTACCCACCGCCTTTTTTATGATTAACACAATAGTAATAACGACCAGAAGAAAGAGTTTCTTTTTTTCTTTCCGCTTAGGTAACAAATTTTAATTGTAAAAATAAACAATAACTGTTATCTTAATAAATATTTTTTATGCAAATAATATTAATGAAAAATTGATTTGGAAACGGCCACGTCGAACAATTTTACTGATTCAAGTGTATGTTCTATTTCGAAAAAATACATCCTCCAATAAAAATATTTCTAGAACAATATAATTTTAATTAACTTTATATTATCATCCTACTACATTTGAAGCACTTAAAATCCGACCAAATATGTACATTTTTTTGTACAACTTTGAAAGATGAATTAAAGCAATGAAACATTGTGCGACCCCACTACGTGGCCGGTAAATTTATTAATTAATATATAAGCGACCAAAATTATACCAAAAATAGATTAAATCTGACCAAAATGACTGAAATTGGAAAAGTTTCCTAATAAATCCAACCGTTCAAGTCGAAAAAAGTATGGCCTGTGTTGCTAAGAAATTTTCTTTCCGTATTAATAAATTTTGTAGATCTTTTATTTGTAATATGCATAATAAAAAAAAATCTTTTTTTTCAAACCCTTGTATTTAAAGATAAATTGGCTATAACTTGTAACTTGACCTTATCGGTGACAGTGTAGTATATTACACTATGTTGATTCATTAGAGCAATGTTGCAATGCAGAATGTATTTTATTATTATATCGATATTAACTATCATATGGTCTTTAATGACATTTGGGAACTCGTTTCCTATAACCGCAGTTTTGCACACAAAAAAAAAACAATTTTCAGAACATCTTATCCATTTGTGATTGATTGACCATTGGATTGCACTACATATTACGGAGAAAATTCACTCTCTAACCGCAGTGTTCGTATATTAAACAAACTATCCGCAGAAGATTTTCCTGTCACTTATAATTTACAAAAGTTTAAATCAAAAGTCCACATATAATACTTCCCCTATACTCCTAACCCTACCCCTTTGCCAGAATTCAACACAATGCACTGCATGAGTCTTTTAAGTGTTAAATCAATGAAAGAAAAAAATAAGTAATTAATGGACATTTTATTGCAGACATAGAACGTAAAAGGACATGATTTCAATAAAAAAAAATTGTTTAAAAAAAAATGCTTTAAAATTTTTTTACTAAATAATCAGTTTATTAAAATTGTTAGAATTTATTTTAAAAGTAAAGTTTTGCTTTCATTACAGATTATTTTTGTCCAAAAAAAATTTGTAACAAAAAATTATTTTGTCATCTGTTTCATATGTTTTTTTTTTTTTTTATAAAACCATTTAATTTTTTAGAAAAATGTCATTTCTGTTTTGCGCTTGTAATTTTTTTTTGTGTTTTGTATAAAACATTATTAAAAATTGTATCTTCCTCTGCTTAGGATTTTTAATTAACTTAATTTATACACTTTATTAAAAATATGACCGAAAAGAAAACAAAAAAAAACTGTAACCTTCTACTCTATAAATTGTCAGATTTTCATATCCTTTTCTATAATTATTTTTCAGCATTTATCCCAACGCTCATAAGCCAATGTGGTCCCTAATCTAATTTTATACCAGTCCACAATAAACATTTGCTTCACACACACACACACACACAAATATCCACTGCTTTTTTATATACATCTGCGGGATGAACAGAGTAAGAGTCTTTTTCTTTTTGGGAGACTTCATGCTGAGTATTTGTTATATACAACAAAAATAATTGTTTATCTACTGTGTAGTAGAATTTTGTTTTTTATTTTTTATTATTTTGTTGTTAATAATAATATTATTTGATAGTGTTTGTTCTCAACAAAAGGACAATAGCAACTGTGTTGCAGAATTGTTCTTTTTTTTAACTAATTTTTTTTTTCAATGTCCTTAAGCATTTATGCAATGTGAAGAGATGTGTTCATTGGTATTTGTAAATGGTCTCAGCATGTTTTCTTTTTGTCCCACCACACAATTGTATGAGTTTATTTAGTTTTTTTTTTTTGTTTGCCTGTTATTACTGGCATAACCACTTGCAAACATTTGGTGTCTGTAATGTTCTTGTGAAGTGCTGGTGCGTGATCATTTTTCAAATATTGTCTATATGTGTTTGTATAAACTGTCGTTTAATAATGTTACGTTGTGTGTTAAAGATTCAGCATGTGTGGGTGTTTAGGTATTTTCTATTGCCTGTGCGTGTTACAATATTTCATATTATCCGAAAATGTTTCCTGCCAGTTGTTGCTACTGATGCTTTTCATAACATTGACAGTAGTTTTGTGTTTATAGTTTAGTTGGAATGTTTTTGTATTTTTTCTTATTTTTTTCTTTATTTTGATTATACACATAAATATTTATTTTTTTATTTTGAACTATCAAATGGCCATTATTGTGGTTTGTGGTTTTTGAAATTCCCTATTGACACATTCTGCACAAAAATGCTGTCAATTTTTGTTTTCAAATGGAATGCCAATTTTTGGCTCCTTAAGATTATATACACATATTTAATATAACCCAGCAAAGGTTACGTTAATATTCGAAATAGAAACAAATAAGATAAATATTATTTCGTATCAAATTTTATTGGACGAAAACACTCTGAAACAGTTGAAAAAAAATGCAAAAACGTGACAGAATAGATTTTATTATATTAGCAAGGGGTCGTAGAACCCTTCACTTAGTTTGGCCAGATTGATGACAATTTCTTTTATGGGCCTCAAAAGATTCTGAAAGCCAGTGGGCCCCCCAAAAAAGGTGTTATTAGTTGTTGTCTAGTAGCTGATTCAGAGTAATATGGTAATATGGTAATATGGCTTAAATATATTTAGCATAAATGTAGCTAAAAGTTTGATAAACAAACAAAGTTATTATGTTATTTGAAATAAAATTTTTTCCTGCACTTTTTTGAAAAAGTTAGTGGAACAAATTTTTTTTCACTTTTTTATCATAACTTTCGGGGAATCCAAATTTTTACAAACAATATTAAGCAAAATTGAAGCTACGGTAGAGGTACACAACTTTTATGGGCTTTTTTATATAATCTAAATGTGTCCAGGTATCCTAAATAGCTCATAAAGACCACAATTTACCCAAAAAAATTTTAGTTTTTCACATAACTTTTGACGTAAAAAATTTTTTTATTTTTTTAAATAATATAATAAAACACCTTTCTTTTTTATTTTGTTGTGCTGTACTATTTAATTGGTATATTTGGAATATATATGAGACCCCTTTTGCAATCAATAGCAACCGAAGCTTTGTTTCGTTGACTGTTGTCAAATAAGTGTTACTAAAATTTGTAACTAAAAGTTTTACTTTTATATTCCCAAATTCACTGTCATAAGTTAATTAATAGCAATGGTTTAACCAATGTTGTTTTATTCACATCTCTTTGTTAAGCCACCAAAAGCTTGTATTAGATAAACAATAGTTATTATTTTTGTTAACAAATGATTGACTAATGACTGTAGTTTTTGTCCTTAGTGAAATGACATGGAAAGATGAAGTTTTCAGCTGGCAACGCAACTGGAGATTTGTTTCTTGCTACAAAGGGCCTTTTAAATTTTATCAATCGATTACAAGACATTTACAAAGTAATGCAATTTAAAGATTTAACTATGTTTGCAATTTGAATCAGTCTTACTAATTTTTCTTAAAATTTCCCCTCTAACATTTCACTGGGTCATCTTTACAATAAACTATATGACTCTGGATAATATTTAGTAAGCACAAACTAATCTTAATAGTTTTGCTCTTACTGTTGCTCATCACAATAAAACTAAGTTTATTTACATACAAATCTTTAATGGTTACTGGTTGTAAATATGTATATCACACGATATCTTTTAAGACGGTTGTATTCTCAAAAGACTATTGTGGCTATAAAAAGAAAATTTTATTAGTTTGCTGGTCTCATAAATATTAAACTAAATAAATATAATAAAGTTAATGAACAAGTTTTAAGCTCTTGCATAATCAAACATTTATGACAGCAGGGAAATCATACGAACTACTTACAAAAACAAATGTAATTTGTAATTCAGTTTAATTATTGCCCTTTGATAGCCAAAGCCATCTTTGCATTTATGTATGTGTGTATGTTTGTATGTATGTTTCTTTGAAATAAATACCAGGTTTAATATAAAAAGGAAATATGTTTATCTGAAGCTTTTAGATATAAGATATAAGTTTATTAGTTTTATATACTTAAAGTCATTTAATGTTAAAAGAAATCTTTATTTAACTTAAATACTTCATGATTATTACAGCTTAAAAAATAAATTTTGTGAAGACTTTGCTTATGAATGGTAATAGCAAAGTTGTAGTTAGAAGCTTAAAATAAAAAGGTTGTACTTATTATGAATAATTTATTTTCATTAAAGAAGATTAATCTTCAACATAATGAAACATAATTATTAAATGGAATTGTTAAAATCACTTTGTTAAATGATTGGCCCCTTATCATTGTCATAAAAAAAGTATACTTTAAGAGTTGTAAAGTATATGTTTGTTTAAAGTATGCTTTTTGTATACTATAAACGATTAAAAATATAGTAAGAAAATATTTATTTGTCATATTGACATTATTGTTTTAAA
>NDXZ01034308.1:0-22214 GCA_003055125.1 Paykullia maculata
AGCTAAATAAATAAAAAGAATTTTTTAAAACCAAAAAACATTAAAAAAGTTTTCAAGAAACCCAACGAACAAATATACTTTCATTTACATCCATAGTATTTAGAGGAAAAAAAAAACAGTAGACGTCCGCAAAGTTAAACAAATTTGTTTTTTAGTGGTTCAAAATTTCCATTACCTTTTTTTAAAAAAGTAAGTGAATCTGACTTAAAGAAGTACAATAACATACGATATGTCGAAAACACCTCATCGAAACTTATTAGATGCCAGCGTCACGGCAACACACAATAAGACAAAACAAACAACATGGATGTTGTTATTGAAAATAATTTGTTAAAATGTCAGAATATACATACATATATACATAAGTATGTATATACGTAAACAAATTAATAGACCCGATATTAATAAAGAAAATACAGATATCATTTAATATTTTACAGCAGAAACAAAAGTTTGCAGATCAGTAAATATAACCTTTATTAAACTCACCTTGAAAATGTTTTTTAAGCAAAACAAATAATTTGAAGTATTTTGCTCATATCAAATGTGTTGCAAAACAAGTAGCAAAACAGATGTTTTGGAACGAAGCACGTCAATGGTTACGCAAATACGTCAATGCATACGCACCTTTAGTATTTGTTTAACATATTGCGTGAGGCTTTTGACAAGCTTTTTCAATTTTTTATTTTGTACTTTTTGTAGAGAAGCAAGTGAGGTTTTAACCCCCGTTGTCACATGCAACGTAAGTTCAAAAAACCCAATACACACTTTCTTTGTCACTAAAACAAGACTTATTGCTTAACTTGCGAAAAATTTTGGTTTTAGTACTTCTCCCAGGTGAAATTATAAAAAAAGTGTTGCCTATTATTTTATTTATTATTTAACTTAAATAAAATAGAAATAAAAACGGATTTTGTGTTTACTTACAAAAACATTATACGAAAGGATAACGATACATATGTACATGTGCGGTATCAGGTAGAAAGGCCCTGACTCACATAATTGTAATTTTACAGGAGAAGGTAAAAACATAATAGAAACTGTATATGTATATCAACATGTTAATTTTTTATACAATTGCTTGTAAAACCGATATTAGGTACATATGAATATTTATTTTTTAATACAGAAAGTGTCAGAGACGTCTGCTTATCCACGAAATTCTGTTTGTAGTAAAAGACACGTTTAAAATTAATTCTTATTGTTGGCAAGCTTAAATTTGGAGGTCAAAAAATATAAATAAAAAGGTTATATTAAAAAAAAATAACACATAAAAATGTGAAATAAAAAATTGGTGAACATTTATAAATACAAATTTTAAAAATGTAAAAAAAATTACTCAGCTTCTAGCAGTTATAAATTTTTTTTTTACAAACAAACAACTAAAAAATATTAAAAAAATAATGTGTCAAATTTTGTCAGAGGATTTTGCAATAACAAAATTAATGTTGTTTTTTGCTTTGTTGTATTTTTCCAAGGCAGGAATGAATGAATGCCAAATGTGGTTTTCTTTTTGAAATTTTTTTGATTACAACAAATCAAAAGCATTTAGTTTTTTAACATCTGTCCTACACATAAACAAAAACAAAATAAAATGTTGTTAATAAAAATATCGAGGAGCGAAAAAAAGAAGTTTAGAATGTGTCTAATTTCTCATTCTACCTTTTTGTCCATTACCTACAAAATATGGTATGTTCTGTGTGTCTTTTAACTTTCAAAATGTAAAAGGCGTGATAGGAACAAAAAAAAACTTGAACATTTGCGGAAAAAAACAAGTAACAATAGGGGCATTCGTTTAATCGGTTAAATGCCTTTTAAACCCCTTAATCTTTAAATATAATATTAAGAGGTATAAGAGGCATTTTGTTGTCGACCAAGAAAGATCAGAAAACAATTTTGGTAGAATATTTTTTTGCGATTCAGACAACAATAATTGGTCAGCCATAGTTTAAATTGTCCAATCCACAAACTCAGTTGTATTTTTGTAATATACAACAATAAAACAAAAATTAGATACACACATACATATTTGTATATATAAGAGAATGTTTACACGCCAAACTACCCTACGATGATACAACACTGTCTGTAAATTCGCCAAATATGAGTTTTATAATCATTAAGTTGGTTACAGAAAGCGAACTTAATACGAAAGCTAGGACCAAATTTGAACTGCACATCACGAAATTGAGTGGAAGGATTCGTATTTAGTTAAAAAGTAGTTGTGATAATTTTATTTCCATTTTATCTGTAACAGTTTTATGAGCCTTAAGGTCTTCGTCTAGAGTATATCTGGAGTAGGACTATTACGACTTGTTTTAGACAATTTTTAATGGACCAGGGGGCAAATTACAGCATTCGATATCGAATGAAATTTTGTTCGATTGATCGAGTTTTCTTTACATTTGGTATAGGAATTCCAATTAGAATTTTTTATTTTCGATTGATATCGAATGCCGTAATTTGCCCCCAGAGTAAAAATTGTTACGTGATTTTAAATAAGAAGATTAACATGAACAAACGGAGGGACGGAAATCGCATAATAAGAACAACGAAAAGAATATAGTTGCTATGTTTTTGATATATTTCTTGATTTGACAATTTAATAATTATTATTCATTCTTCCTTTTAATACTCCAATATAAAGAACATATTGATTTATTTTTCCTTAAAATTTACTGGCTTTACACAAAAATAGATTCAAGTATTTTTTGACTACAATGAAACACAGCTTAAAGTATAATAAGAGTTTTAAACTTTTAAGCCATGTAGTAAGAAATAGTTTTTTATACAGTTACTTTAAGAGGCAAATATAAAATAAATAAATTGTTTCAGTTTTAGGGATTTATTTAAATCTTACATATGTATTTGCTATAACTTTTACTACAAAGAGTATATAACATGCTGATCCATATTTTTAAATATCTGTGCGTCAAGTTTTGTTTGTATCGGCTCCGCCGTTTTTACGTGACTGATGTACAAAGACACGCCATTTACATTTATTACATTAACAGAGTACTTGCCAACATGAAAACTTTAGTTTTAAATGCCGTTCGTTAAAGCATTAAGGCCCAAATTCACTGATAACAATAATAATAATTATTACTTTGGATAATATTATGTACTTAGAAATATGTGTATCACTGAGATTTGTAAAAATAAAAAAATATATATATTTTTACAAAAAAAAAAATTTAATAGAATTTACATTTTAGATATGATTAAGAACAAATATATTTTTGAAATTGAAAAATGGTTTGACATTTGGGAATTTATAAAAAAATAACTATAATATTTCTGAGGATAATGTGTTCCTTTTTGGATAAATCTACCAAACATCTTTAATAAAGACTAAATGCAGATGTTGTAGTAAATAATAAAATATAAATTTATCAAATCTACAAGGATACCTCTTTATATATTGTTCCAACATAAACTCAATTCCAGAAATTTAAAACTTGCAGATTTTTTAAAACTAATTATTACACAATCTCCATAAGTTACAGTACATTTTTACAAATACATACATACATATTACTAAATCATAATTTTGTAAATAAAATACATTTATTCTAAAAACAAAAACTAAAAATGTATTTAAAAAACTAAAAAAGGGAAAAAATAAAAGATATAACATATAACTATTTACAATGACAAACAAATATTTAAAACAAATAAAATCCTATTTTTTATTAAGATTAAACAAAACCATACAATTATTAAAATAAAAATAAAAACGACATAAATACAAATAAAACATTAAAAAAGGATCAAATTATACTTGAAAACAAAAGTCACATTGAAGAGCAAATTGTATTTAAAATATTAGTTTAGATAAACAAAAAGGCTGCATAGCATGTTAAATGTATGTAATTAAAAAAATGGTGGGACTAACAAACAAAACATTTTTGTTATTTTTATCGGTTTTAAAACACATCCATTTTGTTTCGTCCATATACAAATTTTTTTACAAAAAAGAAGGAAGAACAATTATAAAATAAGTTTAAAACATATTAATGATAAAAAAAAAACACCAGTAAACAGAGTAGAAAAGTTTTCATTTAAAATTTTTAGTTCAAAAAAAAAATTACAAAAAATCAAATAACTGTGTTTCTCTTTGAAACGAAGTTGAATAATAACTTACATACATATATCTGGAAAAGTTAATTTTGAAATAGATATTTGCTAAATGTTAAAAAAGGGCGGGCAATTTTTTTTCCGGAATTAAAAAAAAAACATTCTAAGGGTTATTTTGCAAACGCTTAAATTAAGCAGGTTTAGCAATGTGTTTCTTTTCAACTTTTTTTGCAATTTCAAATAGTAAATTTCAATTTGTTAAAAATGTGAATAAATTTTTATTAAAACAAAATAGAACCTGAAAGTGTAATGAATGGCCACCGCTCTTCAGTTGCTTTGCCATCTGGCATCTGCAATTTCACAGTTACCACTATTAACACACTTGACAGACGAAATTGGCAGCTGAGAGAGAGGTGCGATTGTTATCGATAATTGACCTTTACATTTCTAAAGTTATTTTAAATAATTAAAGTAAACAAAAACTATTAAATTCATTAAATGCCCAATAAAATATTTCCATTATTTCGACTTCCAACTCTCGCGTAAACTTATCACTTTTGCTTAATTTTTGATAGTTAATTTGTGAGAATTTATAGTGCGCCGATTACAAAGCATTTAAACGTTTTTTTTTTTAATTTTTACTGCTAAATTTATCCTTTTTATATTTCATATCCTTTAAAATTTATTTTTTATTTTAAATTTATATCGAAGCTATGACAGACATATATAGGGAAAGTAGCATATTTTGCAATTTTATTTTAACGTTTTTCTTGCAAGTTAAAAACAAGTACATAAAAACAAAAATTAAAATGTTGAGTGAAATTCTAAAAATTAAATTGTTATTTTACAAAAAAAATAAAACAAAAAATATACCTACATAATACAAAAAATATTAACATTTTGTTCATTTTATAACCAAAAAAAAATTGCATTTTATTTCAAATACATATAATAATTAATTTCTTATTTAAATTGACTTTTTGCAATTAAAATGTTATTGTTTTTTTACGAAAAAACACTGTAAACTAGGCTTTAGCATAAATAAAACTTATTTTGTATTAATTTTTATTAATATAAATTAAACAAACAAAGTTTAACAACAAAACAAAATTAAATTAATCGATTATTTCTAAATGTTGAATTTCTAAATTGAATTTTTCATTTAAAATTGTATTTAAGGAGTTTTAAATAAACTTCTTTATTTCCATTTAAATTTTGGAATATTGCTTAATATTGCTTAAATCAGGGACCGTAAGAATATTTTTTTTCAAAGAAGTTTAAGTTTTACAGTCAAACCTAAATGAGAGTGTTGAGCGTTGCGTTAAGTGGCGTCTTGCGTTGACGCTTAAGTGCCCTACATAACTTATAGTCTACACAAGACACAAGTTTGGAAGTTTTTGTGTATGCAATTATCAAAATGTAATGCCAACACAAAATATGACCGTGTGGACGGCAAATTTTGTGTTAAAACACTCGTTTGCAAATAAATGTTCAAACACAAAGCTAAGCAATTATGTTAGAACACAAGCTGTCAAATTTGTTGTTTAATAAAGAAATAAAGAAAATTGTAAATAAAATGAAAATATAAACTTGCCTAAAAGCAGTTAATAGTTTTAAATTTATTGTAAATTGTATGCTGAAATCAAAAATATCACATAAATAAACAACATAAGGGTCAGCAACAATTAATTAAGGCGCATTTTCCATACAACCATCTTGTTGTACAAAAAAGAATTTGTGTACAAACGTTTACCCTACCTTGGAAATAAGTTTGAATACAGAAACTTTTTGTGACGTCATTTTGCCAACGTTATTGCTAATGTTCTGAAATAAAAATTGTACGTCTAGACTTGGCGTAAATATGAGCGTTAAAGTTGTGCCATGAACAGTAATGTTAACTTAACTTTATGAAATAGTGAGTAAATCGCTCGATTTGCATTAAAAATAGCTAAATGGCATTAATTTTTAACAATAACAAAATCACTCAAATCCAACTTCACTTCCTAACGCGCTGCCAGTATCGGATTTTCCAATTACAAAGGGCTGACGCCGCGCCATTTAGGATCGCTTCATAAAATTTGTATGAGCATAAGAACTTTTGACAGATAGACAACGCTTAGCGCGCTGATTTAGGTTTGCCTGTTATATTTTTTTCTTGCTAGAAATAAAGTCTGAAAATAAATTTGACTTTAAATTGGTTTAAATACATAACGTGCTTTCTGTTTTAGAAATTACATTTTTCCGCAAAAAATTTTTTAAATAAAAATAAAAAAAGCTTTTTAAAAAAGAATTAGATGTTTTTAAACATGTTTAAAAATTTCCCTGTATACATATGTACATACAAACGTATAAAGAAAACTTTTTAAAATAACAAGAAAAATGTTTGAAATATTTTTGGAAATTGTGTAATTTTTGATTACAAGATGAGATAGTAATTTTATAAAAAAAAACCACAAAACCTGCTTGCAATTATTACCAGATATTTTTTTCTATTATTTATCTTTTTTGTATGTTTTTCTTTTCCAAGAAAGAATGAAAACATAAATTATATAATAAATTTCGTTTCTATTTTTACAAAAGCATTGAAACAGTTATTATTTAACAGTTTTTAAGAAGCTCTTAAAAATATTTATGGTTTTTAAATTTTTTTTACTTGCAAAATTAACCTCTTATTTGGAGATTAAAAATTTTTGGAAAAGTAAAATTTTTACTGACAATTACCAGAGGCAATCACAAATGCATCAAGTCCAAGAAAACTTTACCACTAACAAAATTACATATATTTTTAGGTGGTAAAACTTTTAATCTCATTGAAGTTAAAGAAAAAAAAACCTATTTGTAAAGAAATAAATAGAAATTTGTTTAGTTTTTTGATATGGATTAATCCAGGATGTAGAAAAAGTTCATACCAAAGACTTTTTTACAACATTGGCATTGAGTGCACCAAATATGTATGTATATTGGTTTCAAAATTACAGTCGGATGATTTTTTTTTTTCAATTTAATCCCTAACCTTAATAAATCTATTCTGGGTTTATTAGTATATGTATGAACGTTTAAATACTTGATAAAATCATGTTTAAATTTATTATGAATCAAAAGAAAGTTTTGTCAAGCCACCTAAATTAATTTTTTTAAAAAATAATTTTTGTTTAAATATAATCACATAAAATAAGACAAACAATTAATTGTATGCAATTTGTAACTTACTTTAAAAATATGAGTTTTTAATATTCAGTAGACAAATAAAAAAAAATTTGTACATTTCTTGTAATGTTCGTTTTAATATTTTAAATATAAAATGTTTGGTTTAAGTAAAAAAAATCAAAAAGTTTGAAACTCTTTTTCTAAAAATGCTTTAAATGTAAACATAAATGCTTGTTTGCATTAATTAAATATTTGTCAACATAAACAAAAACCTTAGTTTTTTTTTATTGTTTTATATAAAGTTTTATTTTTTCAAAATTTCTTGTTTTTAAATTTTTATTAAACAAATCATAAAATTTTAGAATAAATTTTAAACATAAAAAAAATTTATCTTTATATACAATTTATATAATATACATATATTATTAACCTATAAATTTAAACATACCATTCAAAGAAGAAAAACTTACAAAAACCTTAGACTAATATAAATAACATTAATACAATGAATACAATTATTCAAAATTAGTTATTAAGTGGCAAGATTTGCTGGAAATAATACAGCAATTAAAGAAAATTTTTCAAAAAAAAAAAAAAATCATATATCATGCAATTTATTGATATTGTTATTATGTAGTTTATATTATTATATTAATAAAACAATAGAAAAAAAATCTCCCAAAACAAACAAACAAACAAAATATTAAGGAAAACAAAACGACAATGACAAACTGTAAGGAAAATGATCACAACCTAAAACATAAAAAGATTCTTAAATAAAATCATAAAATATTGAAAAAAAAACAATTCGCAGTGAAGTTTTATTGAATAATCCTTGTAATTACATTTTTTCGAATGCGATACTATTAGCTAAAAAAAAAACTTTGACAACTGTAATTCGGTTAAAAAACACATCAAATAGTTAGAATGATGAGCATAGAGTAATCCAAAACAAGGTTAAAAAAAATAAAAGTTTTATTAAATAAACAAAAATTATGATTTTGTACTTATCAGGTTCAACCGAGGGAGAACGGTATAATTTAAAAATACATATGTACATACATTTAAAGCAAAATATTTATCAAAGCAAATAAACAAAATTTCCTAAAAATTATTAATTTTTATTACAAATAAAAAAAATCCTCTCCCTTCAATATTTACTTTAAATATCAAGTTATTATACATAATCCTCCATCTAAATTTTATTTTCAAATTTGACAAATCTCTATTATCTGAAAAAAAAATCTCACTACATGTTGAAAATTGGTACTTTTTTAAACACACACCTGATATTTTTATTCGTACGCTTTTATTGTGATCTCTTGTGTGTATAGAGTTGTAGTTCCTCTGTTTATATTCATGTCTGAATGTATAAGGTCACTGGCTGCAGCCGCAACTGTAAATTACTCTCACTACATTATTTAATAACGAGTGGTTCAATAACCTCCCCATTGTTGTTTTAATTTTAAGCAGTGTTAATAGCTGTTAGATTGTCAACATTTATTTATTGTAATGTATGTACATGTATGTATATTTTAATATGTAATATGAATTTAGTTGAAGAGTCCTTTAACATTTTAAGATTTGATTGATCATCTTGAATGTTATAATTCAAAGTCGATAGTAAGTCAAAACAAAGCGTTTAAGTATAAGTATGTGTATTTAAAATAACAAAAAAAAAAAAAAACGGAATTGCAAAGTTATTAAAAAATACAAAAACAACTATGAGGAAATTATTTTGCAGGCGTATGTAAATGGTACAATGTTATGCAACTTTATATATGGGCGCTATATTAGACAAATTTAGTGAAAAAGTAACAATAAAATTAGCTCTAAATAAAAATTAAACATATAATTTTAAAACGTACATATGAACATGTTATTTAGAATTAATGTTTAACTTAAGAACTCATTTGTATTTTCCAATAAGCTTATGTAGAACAGGCAGCTGTGAAGATGAGAAGGTTCAGCTCACTTAGGTCCGATACGTACGGTCCCTTTGCGTTAATAAGCTAAAACAAGATTTTTATTTTTTTCGGCATTTGGAAAAAGAAATGGTACACATTTTTTTGCGCTTAATTATTGTAAAAAAAAAATGTTTGCTCAGGCCAAGAAAATGCAACTACGCAATTTTGAAATTGTGCAAGAGTAAACAATTTACGAAGTCCCTTTAAAATTGACATCATAAGAAATGTAAGCATTTGTTTTTTTAAATATCTCATCTTTAATATTATTATCAATGTTATTTGAACATAATGAAGAACAGTCACAGTAAGTTTTAAATAATTAAAAAAAAAAAAAAAAGCCACATAAATACTTTGATATTTAACTTTTATACAAATTCAAAAGTCACAGTAGTTTAACGACATGTTTTTTTTTGTTTCTATTTATTTAGAAGAGGAGGATGCTTTAGATGAATCGGCGCAACAAGCGGAAGCTTCTAATGATTCGGATGCTCCTTTAAAACCCAATGTAAGTACAAATACTTGTCTATACAATATACATAGAGCTAGGTGTATAATAACTGTCAGTCAGTTGTCAATAGGGTATTTAGGTCTTAACCATACACTTACATACATATGTACCCCTTCTTCTTAGGGACCAGTTGGCGCTTCTGATGGTCGTGAAATTAATATAAAAAAACTCCACATTTGATTTTAAACATTTTCAATTTTAAATCAAAGCTTGTCTTAGACTTATGATATTTAAAAATAGAATTTGAACTCAACATTATCAATTTAGAATTAAATCCATATTTTTTTTTGGAATTTCAAACATTAAAATTATTACAAAAACTCATAAAAACATACGTTCATATGTATGTATGTATGTATTTTTCATAATCAGATTGATGAAGATGACGATTATGATCCCGAAGATACGCGCAAAAAGAAGAAAGGTAAAAAGCGCAAAACTAAAAAAGGTGAAGAAAAGGGCCGTAAGAAAAAGAAACGCAAGAAGAATGAAAGCGAAGAGGAAAGTGACGCTTTTCGTGAAGATGACGATGCCGATTTCACAACAACTTCATCGTCATCAAAACGTGGCCGTAAGCGCAGGGATGTTGATAAAGCGAGTAAAGAAAAAGAATCTTCTTCGTCAGGTAAACAAAACATTTATTGTTTCTTACTGTCATTTACTTTATGGTAACATGTACATACATTTTAATAAAATTGCAGGTATGCCCTCAGTAGAAGATGTTTGCTCAGCTTTTAATGTGACGGATGTAGAGGTTGAATATTCGGAAACAGATTTACAAAATTTAACAACATATAAGGCTTTCACTCAACACATTAGGCCCATATTGCAAAAAGAGAATGCCAAAATACCAGCACCGAAGCTAATGATGCTGGTCGATGCTAAGTGGCGCGAATTTTGTGAAACCCATCCAAATATACAGGCAGAGCAAGCAAAGAGTGAGGAAGCTGAAGAACCTAGATCTTCGAGGTCATCAAGAAATGAGAAGGTTAGTCGGAAAATAACAATATTAATTGTGCTTGTGAGGAAAAGAAATTGTTTAATATATTATTTTAGCCTGAAGATCTATATGAAGAAGAAGAAGAGGAGGAGGAGGAGGAAGAGGAAAAAGAATCTTCAAGTGGACGGCGCAAACGTGGCGGCAGGGGTCGCGGCAAAAAAGGCAAACGCTCTGGCAAAGTACCGACTTTAAAAATTAAATTCGGCAAACGTAAACGTGGCAGTTCGGATGAAGATCAGGATGCTTCTGGTGCTTCCGAACGTGACTCAGATTTAGAATTTGAAAAAATGTTACAAAAATCTGATGACAGTGCAGATGATATCCCTAATACATCCTCGGCAGCAGCCCTCTCGACCAGCGTCGCTGATGGGCAAACAGCAACAAATGACGATGGCACACCTGTTGTAAGGAAGAAAGCTAAAGTTAAGATTGGTAATAAATTTAAAAAGAAGAAGAAGCTAAAAACAACTTCACGCTTTCCCGATGGTGACGAAGGCGAACATGAACATCAGGACTACTGTGAAGTGTGTCAACAGGGCGGTGAGATAATCCTGTGCGACACTTGTCCTCGGGCTTATCACTTAGTATGTTTGGAACCCGAATTGGAAGAGCCACCAGAGGGCAAATGGTCATGTCCCCATTGCGAAGCTGATGGTGGGGCTGCTGAAGAAGAAGATGACGATGAACATCAAGAATTTTGTCGTGTTTGCAAAGATGGTGGCGAACTGTTGTGTTGTGACTCATGTCCGTCGGCATATCATACTTTTTGTTTGAATCCACCGCTGGATACAATACCCGATGGTGACTGGAGATGTCCACGCTGTAGTTGTCCTCCTTTGACTGGCAAAGCTGAAAAAATTATTTCTTGGCGTTGGGTCGAACAGCCGGAATCGTCTGGTGCGAAAAAGAACAAGAATAAAATACGTGAATACTTTGTTAAATGGCACAACATGTCGTACTGGCATTGTGAATGGGTACCAGAAATTCAAATGGAGGTACATCATCCTCTAATGATAAGATCATTTCATCGAAAATACGATATGGAAGAACCGCCCAAGTTTGAGGAGACATTGGATGAAGCTGACTCCCGCTTTCAGCGCATACAACGGCACAAAGCCAAAGGCGGTATTCAGGCCGAAGATGAGGATGAATCGTACAAAAAAGATTTGGAAGAACGTTTTTACAAGAATGGCGTTAAGCCCGAGTGGCTCATTGTACAGCGTGTTATTAATCATCGCACTGCTAGAGATGGTACTACTATGTATTTGGTTAAGTGGCGCGATCTTCCCTACGACAAATCTACTTGGGAAGATGAGTCTGATGACATTCCTGGTCTTAAACCAGCTATTGATTATTACTTGGATCTGAGAGCCATGTGTACATCTGAACAACGTTTGGGCAAAAAGAAAAAAGGACGCAAGAACAAGACTAAAGAAGTGGAAGATGAGGATCGTGTTGCTAGACGTTTCACTCCACCACCAGAAAAACCCACTACTGACTTGAAGAAAAAATACGAGTGTCAACCACAATTTTTGGACAGCACTGGAATGCAGTTGCATCCTTATCAGATTGACGGTATCAATTGGTTACGTTACTCCTGGGGAAATGCCGTGGATACCATTTTGGCTGATGAAATGGGTCTGGGTAAAACTATACAAACTGTAACGTTTCTGTATTCCCTTTACAAAGAGGGTCACTGCAAAGGTCCTTTCTTAGTGGCGGTACCCCTTTCAACTATTATCAACTGGGAAAGAGAATTCGAGTTGTGGGCCCCCGATTTTTATTGCATTACCTATGTGGGCGATAAAGATTCTCGAGCCGTTATACGTGAAAATGAATTGAGTTTTGAAGAGGGTGCCATAAGGGGTGGCAAGGCTTCTCGCTTAAGAACAACCCAATACAAATTCAACGTTTTACTCACCAGTTACGAATTGATTTCAATGGATTCTGCCTGTTTAGGAAGCATAGATTGGGCTGTTTTGGTAGTAGATGAGGCTCATCGTTTAAAATCGAATCAAAGTAAATTTTTCCGTATTTTAAACTCTTATAATATTGCCTACAAATTGCTTCTGACCGGTACTCCCTTACAAAACAATCTTGAGGAATTGTTCCATTTACTTAATTTCTTGTCAAGAGATAAATTTAACGATTTGAATGCTTTTCAAAATGAGTTTGCCGACGTTTCGAAGGAGGAGCAAGTCAAGCGTCTACACGAAATGTTGGGTCCCCATATGTTGCGTCGTTTAAAGGCTGATGTCTTAAAGAATATGCCTTCCAAATCGGAGTTCATTGTTAGAGTTGAGTTGTCGGCTCAACAAAAGAAATTCTACAAATTCATTTTGACCAAAAACTACGAGGCTTTAAATTCGAAAAGCGGTGGCAACTCCTGTTCTCTTATCAATGTAATGATGGATTTGAAGAAATGCTGCAACCATCCTTATCTCTTTCCTTCGGCGGCAGAAGAAGCTCCTACCACGGCCGGTGGCTTATATGAAGTCAATTCGCTAACTAAAGCTGCTGGAAAACTGGTCCTGCTTTCCAAAATGCTAAAGCAATTGAAGGAACAAGGCCACCGTGTCTTGATTTTCTCTCAAATGACAAAAATGTTAGATATTTTGGAAGATTTTCTAGAAGGCGAGGGGTATAAGTATGAACGTATTGATGGTGGTATTACCGGAAATTTAAGACAAGAAGCTATCGATCGTTTCAATGCTCCAGGAGCTCAGCAATTTGTGTTTTTGCTAAGTACTCGAGCTGGTGGTTTGGGAATTAATTTAGCCACAGCAGACACTGTCATTATTTATGATTCTGATTGGAATCCTCATAACGATATACAGGCCTTTTCAAGAGCCCATCGTATTGGTCAGGCCAATAAGGTAATGATCTATCGTTTTGTCACCCGCAACTCGGTGGAAGAAAGAGTTACACAAGTAGCGAAAAGAAAAATGATGTTGACCCATTTGGTGGTGCGGCCTGGTATGGGTGGCAAGGGTGCCAACTTTACGAAACAAGAATTGGACGACATTTTGCGTTTTGGTACCGAAGAACTCTTCAAAGAGGACGACAAGGAAGAAGCCATCCATTATGATGACAAAGCAGTGGGCGAACTTCTAGACAGATCCAACAAGGGTATCGAGGAAAAAGAGTCCTGGGCTAATGAATATTTGTCTTCATTTAAAGTTGCTTCCTATGCAACCAAAGAAGAAGAGGAGGAAGAAGAAACCGAAATCATTAAACAAGAAGCAGAAAATTCCGATCCAGCCTACTGGGTCAAGCTGTTGCGACATCACTACGAACAACATCAAGAGGATGTGGGTCGCACCTTGGGCAAAGGTAAACGTGTGCGTAAACAAGTCAACTACACTGATGGTGGAGTGGTTGCCGCCGACACCACA
This sequence comes from Paykullia maculata, assembly GCA_003055125.1. NCBI lineage: Eukaryota > Metazoa > Arthropoda > Insecta > Diptera > Rhinophoridae > Paykullia > Paykullia maculata. The sequence goes on from NDXZ01034308.1 coordinate 14,095, forward strand.
CGCGAGGATACCAACTGGCAGGATAATAATTCGGAATATAATTCCGATTATTCAGCCGGTTCCGATGAGGACGGCGGAGACGATGATTTCGATGAGCAAAATGGTGGAGAAGGACGAAAAGCACGCAGACGCGTTGAGCGACGCGATGACCGTCCCCTGCCGCCTTTGTTGGCTCGTGTTGGTGGTAATATAGAGGTTTTAGGTTTTAATGCCAGACAGCGCAAGAGTTTCTTAAACGCCATCATGCGTTATGGCATGCCACCTCAGGATGCTTTTAACTCGCAATGGTTAGTGCGTGATCTAAGAGGAAAATCCGAACGCAATTTTAAGGCTTATGTATCGCTATTCATGCGTCATTTGTGCGAGCCAGGTGCCGACAATGCCGAAACATTCGCAGATGGTGTCCCCAGAGAAGGACTTTCCAGGCAACATGTTTTAACACGCATCGGCGTTATGTCCTTAATCCGAAAGAAAGTGCAAGAGTTTGAGCATATTAATGGCTACTACAGCATGCCCGAATTGATTTTAAAACCATGTGAACCCGTCAAAAAAGATGAGGGCGTTGAGAATACAAACAAGCCGGAGGATAAAAGTGCAACTACAAGCACTAGCGCTACACCAGCCACTAGTGCTGCACCTAGCCCAGCTCCAGTCATTGAGAAGGCTGATGACAAATCCGCGACTTTGATTGCCGGTGATAAAAATGATGATGTGAAAAAGGAGACGCAAAAGGATGAAAAGAAATCTGGCGACAAAGATGGAGATAAAAGCGAAGAAAAACCAGATTCCTCCGCTGATGTTAAAGCTGAAAAATCTGAAAAGGACAAAGAAACCGAGTCAAAGGATGGTAAAACAGAAAAATTGCAAAACTCTGATGACGCAGACGTAGACAAGGCCAAAGAAAAGAAGAAAGATGTTAAGGAGGAAGGAGAAAAAGACAATAAAGATTTGTTGAAGCCAAAAGATGACGAAGATGACAAGAAATCCACCACCGAAGTCATTGATGATGATGACGATGATGTTTTAATTGTCAAGGAAGATGGTGAAGTAGAAAAACCCAACACATCTTTTGCAAATAAATCATCCTCCGAAAAGGAAGTAAAGGAAACCATTAGCAAGCCCAAGATCGAGGAAAGTTTGGAAGTGTTAAAACGAAAATTCATGTTTAACATAGCCGATGGCGGCTTCACTGAACTTCACACTTTGTGGCTAAATGAGGAGAAGGCTGCCGTTCCCGGACGTGAGTATGAAATTTGGCATCGTCGTCATGACTATTGGCTATTGGCAGGTATTGTTACGCACGGCTATGGCCGTTGGCAGGATATACAGAACGATATACGTTTTGCTATTATCAACGAACCATTCAAAATGGACGTGGGAAAAGGAAATTTCTTGGAAATTAAAAATAAATTCTTGGCAAGACGCTTCAAATTACTCGAACAGTCCTTGGTGATTGAGGAGCAATTGAGAAGGGCAGCCTTCTTGAACTTGTCTCAAGATCCCAACCATCCAGCCATGTCATTGAATGCCCGTTTTGCTGAGGTAGAATGTTTGGCCGAGTCTCACCAACATTTGAGCAAGGAATCTTTGGCTGGCAATAAACCTGCTAATGCTGTTCTTCACAAAGTACTAAATCAATTAGAGGAACTGCTTTCCGATATGAAGAGTGACGTTTCACGACTACCAGCCACTCTGGCACGTATACCACCCGTTGCTCAACGTTTACAGATGTCGGAGAGATCGATTTTATCACGTTTAGCTGCCACAGCTGGAAATGCCAGCAACGCAGGTAAGTTGTTTTTTTATTTATACGTTTACAGTAGCTAAAATAAAATCGATCATTATCTTTATGACACCTACAAATTTTTTAAAGCATTTTCCTTTACATTTCAAACGTTTATGTTAAGGCATAAATATGTATTTCAATATTTATTTAAATAAGCATAATTTGGGTGGTTAACTACTCTATTTTAAGACACCGTTAAAAGGTTGGCTTTTAAAGTTTATTTTAAATATTGCCAGACAAAAAAGTTTTTTATTAAGTTTTTTCTTTTATATATATTAAAACTGTATTTATATTTTTCCCTTTTATTTAGCTCAACTAATGGCTCAATTCCCGGCTGGTTTTCAAGGCACTGCACTTCCAGCTTTCACTGGTGGACCAGCTGGCACATTCTCTAATTTCCGGCCTCAATTTTCAGTACCCGGTCAACTGACAAATAATGTTAGTGGAATCAATCCTTCTGGAAATTAAACTTAATTAACAGAACAACAAACAAATATACATGCTTATACAGTTTTTTTTTTTGAGTTTTAGTATTTAGTTTAAAATATTTCAATATATTGATATAATAATATAATAAAAATTTTAAACACATAATTTTTTCCTATATAATTATGCTTTTACAAAAATAATTTTAGTTGGTAATTTTGATTACATATCTATACATAAATTTTTTAATTTCATCAACTCATTTCTTTTTCTTTTTAATACATATTTTATTAAATTAAACAAACTTTGAATTAGGCCTTTTTAATTTATTCTCTGTTCTTTTGTTTGTAGTGTGTATTTGGTTTCGTAAATACATTATTTTAATAATCATGCCTATAAGAAGCATTCGTAACGTAAAACTATTTATAATCAATAAAAAAAAACATATATAAAGCAGTTTTTATACAAACCAAATCTTAGTGCAGTGAAGTTTTTATTGTTCTATAAAATCAAATCAACAAGTTCATAAATGCAAAAAAATTAATGTGTAGTATTTTAAATTTTAACAAACATGCGATAAACTTTATTCTATCAATTTCTGTACTATACATATGAAACTCCAAATACCAATAAACTATAAAACTACCAATGCAACGTTGTTTTTTAAGCTTGTATTATAGCTATATAGACTATAATAGATCTGTATGTATGTACTGGGCATTATTACCTTTTCAGTTTTCAAATATAAAAATACTTTATTTATCAAAACATCCGAAATAAAAATATATTTACTCCAAATGTCAATATTTTTGTTAAGTAGAAGGTCTACTTAAGTAAAGAATTATCGAAACAAAAATGTTCATTAAATGTAAGTACCAAATGTAAGTTTTTTTTTACTGCCTGGCACACAAAATGCGAACATAAAACAACCTAAATTCAACATTTTTGTAAAATTTTAAAGTGCTGATGGCTTATACTTATATGTACATATGTATGTATGTACTTTAGTTTAATCATACTCTTATATAGCAAAACCTTTTATATATTATTTCTATAATCGTTTGCATGTTAGTACAAAAAAAAGCCTAATCTAGTATTTAGTAGGTATATCTCAATAGATTTAATTAAAAGAATTTATCATTTGAAATAATTTAAAAACATGCTTTTCTGAAAAGCATTTAGCTTTTATATATATCAGAAAAACGACAAAATCTATGTTCAGTGATAATAAATGTCAAAAATTCAACGAAAAAATTCAAAATAGTCTGAAGTTGGCTGCAAAACTCCCTTCTTTCTTTCCGGTTGTCAAAAAGGTACGAAAGCAATAGGTTTTCTATAAAGCCGCTACAAAATTTTTTATAATTAAAAATAATGAACATCTTTAAGCTAATAAGTGAAATGTTTTGTTATTTCAGTGCAAGGACGTTAAATACATATAAATATGACTGACGTTGATGTGTAAGTATAGAGATTAGCGCTAAGAAAAATACCAAAATCCATAAATTAAATGTAAACAAAATAAAAAGCGTTGAATTTAATATGGATAAATTTATGTAATTGTAATGCAAACTGAATTGAAAAAGGGTGCTTCTATTGTTTAACCAACAGAGATGTTCCCTCAGCTGCTCCCGCTGTTGGTGGCACCATGGATATTAACCAAGCTTTGCAAGAAGTATTGAAGAAGTCTTTGATTGCCGATGGTCTTGTACATGGTATTCACCAAGCTTGCAAGGCTTTGGATAAGTATGTATTCGATTGATTAATTACTAGGATTGTAAAAAATTTGAACCTCATGTTTTGCTTTAATTTATTTTAGACGTCAAGCTGTTTTGTGTATCTTGGCTGAGTCTTTTGACGAACCCAATTACAAGAAGCTCGTTACTGCCCTCTGTCATGAGCATCAAATCCCTTTAATCCGTGTCGATTCCCATAAGAAGCTCGGTGAATGGTCCGGTTTGTGCAAGATAGACAAAGAAGGCAAGCCCCGTAAGGTTTGCGGCTGTTCCGTTGTTGTCATCAAGGACTTTGGTGAGGAAACCCAAGCTTTAGATGTCGTCAAGGAGCACCTCAGACAAAACAGCTAAACTGCAAATTCCTTTTTTGTAGTTTTAGGTCTGTGATGGGGTTCATCAGAACGATGATAACGATGCATCTTGTTTTTGTTTTTATCAAAAACACACCAAAATTTCAAGTATGGCTAAAACAAATGTTATTGAAACAACAAAAACTTTTTTGTAAATTCAAAAAAATTTTTTATTAAAAATTGAAAAAAATAAAAAAGTTGTGTTATAAATTGTTTATAAAGGAAAAAATTTTATGAACTTATGTGGAACGTGGATCAACACTCGATGTTTGAATATTTTTTTAATTCTGATCACAATCAAGCACTTTGTGTTTAGGTTTTAATGCAGTCCTGTTTATGTTTAGGCCAGTTATCAAGCTGACATTTCCTGAAAAATTAAAAATTGTAAAAAGGTTTTTTTTATTTACAATTCAACAACTGTTTTTTATTAAACGACCATATTCTAACAATAGCATTCCAATTATTGCCGTTGCTACTTAAATCGCATTCTAATATTCTATCGTTCACAATTGCGATTATGTTTATTAAAAACACATTAAAATTTTGTAGACAGGAAAAGTGTATCGCGTTTAATTTTTTAAGTCGTCACGCAGAGACTTGTAACCTGAATTTATCAAAAATATTTTCTAAATACGAAAGAATTGAAGACCAGTTGAAATTCTTCATAGATAAATCGTCGGTCATTACTTACTAATTCGCTTAAAAAAAATTGTTTATGAAACAATTTTTTTCAATAAAACATGGCTTAAAAAAGTTAAACAAAAAATGGAGATTTTCTTACTGTTACAATAAGGTTTAACATAAGTATGTACATATGAATAAACATGCCTAAACAATTATATTTTAGGGTTATGAAACACCCTGTTGGTGTCACTATAACGGTACTGGTTGTAAATTTTACATCATCTACTTTATTTTACCTTGATAACATTCGTAAATAAGTTTTTTGTATTAAAGAAACAAACAAAAAATAGGAAAAAGGTATAACGTGCGAATTATGCCTAGAGGTAGAAATACTGGCTCTAAACGGCCAATTCTTAATATAACAAATATTAACTCGGCCATTGAAGATATCGAAAAAGGTATGACTATAGAAACTGCAGCCAAAAAGCATACCATCGCCAAAACAACTTTATGGAGACATTATAAGAGACACCAACAGTCTGGTCAACAAGCGTTTATTTGTGCTAAAACCACTGAAATCAGCAACAATAAACAAATATTTACAAAAGAGGAGGAAATATTTTTGGCTGAATATATTAAAACTCTGGCAAAACTTAAATATGAACTCGTTGGAAAGGATATTAGAAAATTTGTATATCTTATTGCACAGAAAAACAATAAAAGTATGCCTAAAACATGGATAGATAATGAGTTGGCAGACAAAGAGTGGTTGGCAGAATTTATCAAACGACACCCCAGCACACCACTGGACAAATTTAATGAATCAAAAGTAATGACGACTTTGTCTAATTCTCGGCCAAAAATGGATTTTAATGTAATTCCAAATAACTTAAACGATTCGATATCTCTATATCTTTTTACCCAAATTTATCACCTTATGAAAATGACAAATACTGTAACCGAAACAACTGCAAATGAAAGTAAATAGTTCAACTAATGAAAGCCAACATGAATGGAAGCGTTGGTTGGGTATAAAAATAAAAAGCTATAAGAGTTAGGAAAGCTGTTAAAAAAACTTAATTTTCGCCAAACATGAGTACAAAATTTAAAACTGCCCAAGCCCAAATTAGTTATTAGAAATCACATGAAAAGTACATTTTTGAAAAAGAAAAAAAAAATCTTTCAATCAAATACATATTAATGTGTATCCTAAAAGAGGTTATACGAAAGAACATCAATTATACGTTTGGAATTGTATAAAATTAAATAAACATACATAAATATGTACAATATATGTTAATGTAAATGCATAGTAGAAAAAAATCTTTAAGAATATTAGCAGGTATATGATGGAAAACGATTTTGATATTTATTAAGTGATTTGTTGTTTGAAATTCAACTATAACGGATTTGAATGTGTTCATACGTATGTTTTACTATAAGGAATGATAATCAAGAGTACTAATTAAGGGGGAAAAGTTAATTTTCAATTTAATTGTAGTTCCCTAAACTTTTTTAAATGAATCATAAAAGCGTCTGAGTAATATTTTTAAAATAAATATTATGACGTTTTCTTGTTTGTCGCTATTCTGACCATATTGTTAACCGTTTATAAATAAAGTATTCATAATTAAACATAGTCAAATTTTATTACTAATGAATGCATAAAAGTACAATAAATGAAAAACAAACTAAAATTATTGAAAATTAGATTGACATGGTGATATTTCGAAAAATGCAGAATATTCACTTCATTTAAAAAAAAAAGTATTTGCCGTTGTAGTAATATTCTAAGTACCAAATTTTTTTGTACATTCAACTATTTTAAATAAGAGGGGCAGAAAGAATGCAACATTCTTATCATAAAAGTAAATGGATTAACATAAACATTTGTATGTATGCCAGCACGATCATTGAAAATAACTTTGGATTATTATTCTTATATTACATTTAGTTAGAAAAAAGTGCTATTTATTATATGATTAATATAAATATGAAAATAACTAAGGAGCGAGCGTTTAAATAGCTAAGAAAATACCTACATACATATGTATGTATATATGTATGTCCATATATGTATCTTCAATGTCTAAATCGATTTGCATCATATCCTTTTTTTATCCTATTTATTTGTTATTTTAGGTCATTCTTAACTCGAAAAAAAATTCCATACGTTACCTTGAGCAATAGTAGATGGTTTTGCAATTGGAACATTTCTTTTCGGCTTCTCCCAAACAATTACCACATTTATTGGCTTTTTCATTAATATTCTTAAATTTTTCCTGGTTTTCTTCATTTAAACTCTTTTCCGTTTCTTCAGCTTTAGCTTCTAAATCAGCTAACAAATCGGTATTATAGGCAGCATTTAAACGCTGGGCTAAGTTTAATATTTTTTCTTTGTCATTACTTAGGAAAACAGTTTCCTGTAACTGTGCTATGCCCAAAAATCCACCATCCTCTTCAGTTGCGCCTATAAGATTTTCTCTTATTTCAGGAAGTTCTTCCAAAACTAAATTTGATTGTTTTGATGCTTGTGAACTTGTATCAGACATTGTTAACTGGCAAAGTAATTGTTTTAGATCTATTAAAGGAGGTAATTGATCTAAAAGGGATTCATGTAAAAGCCCTAGACACTAGTGTTAAAAAAATGTTTATTTTTTAAATTCATTAAGGACATTTTTATTCAAACAATTAAAACTTACTTTTCCTAATTGTTTACGTCTTTCCTCATTTATTTCATATGATTGCATAAGATTGTTATTAAAAAGAATTTGACGCAAACAAAACCAAGCTTGAGCCTCATGCTGAGTGACTTTAGCCACTGCCTCACCTTCAACTAAAGTCCATTTTTCATTGATATATTTCTCCATACCCTTTTTAGTTTTTCTTTGCCAAGGACGAAACATCAACAGGTCAGCCATAAGCCAAGGTATATCATGTTTGACTACTATGCGCCTTGTGGCACTTATAGGTAAAGAGTTTGCATTGTCCGCCAAATAATTAAGAATAGAAATGCAACGCAAGCCAATTTTATAGATTAAATCTCTTTTTTGACGCTCAAGCTCGGTGAGGATGGACTCGTCGACATCAACATTAGTGTTATTTTCGTGATTACCCATGCTGGAAACAAAAAGTATACATGTACATATGTATTTCGATTTAAAATAACTTTTTTGGTTTTTTGCTTATAACTCAGCCGCT
>NDXZ01034324.1:0-10683 GCA_003055125.1 Paykullia maculata
ATACCCTTACCACATGTGTGTGTGTGTGAAGGGTATAAGAATTGGTAGTCGTATTTTTTGGCTTAGTTCGACCAGTTATTAGGCGATTTTGCTGGTTTTCAATAGCAAGCAGCTCGAGAGTTTCTGATAACTTGATATCAGCATAAGAATCCAGAATATATATACTTTATGGGGTAGAAAATGAAAGACAAGCTTATAGTTATATACCCTTCTCACCTGTGGTGAAGGGTATAACAAAATGGTTTTGTAAATTCGGGAGGCTAAGGGGTATGAAATTACAAAATATCGATCATTTTTGTGGTACCCTGTGCAATTACTAAGCCAATAAACGTACAAATATAATTCAAATAGCGTTAATCGTTCCATGACATATAAATATGTTATCTCTTTTATTTCATTATAAAAAATGTTACTTTTTTGGTAATTTTTTAAAATAAAATATTCTTTAAACTTTATGCAGACATCAATTTGAGAAATAAATTGATACTAGAAACCGGAAAAGTTGGGTAATTTGGATAAAATTTGAAGCATTGGTTTCTTTAGACAAAAAAAACTTTACGGTATGTTTCACCATAAAAACCATTGCGTAGTAGAAAGAGGAGAAAGTTCTGGGTACCCAAACTTTGGCATTTTTTATAATATATCAAGTCTTCCTCGAATAAAAGAATATTTTTTAGATTAAATTATGTCTGTGAAGGTTTTATAAAAATTGATATTTGAATATTGTAAGCCTTGACTTTTGACCTAAAAACAACAAATGGTACTTTAATGTTAAGGAAAAGCCATTGACTAATAAAATCGTTACGATTGGGGTAGCGAAGCAGATCGGGTTTAAGCTAGTCTATATATATAAAAATTAAATAGTCCATATATGTAGCTGTTGTCTCGTGTTTATTCAATAACGTTTATTGCCTGACTAAAACTAAATATGATAATTTAATATATTGACATTTCATTTTATATGACATTTACAAAGAAATCTGGCATTCACTATGAAGGGTTAGATGGTAAGGCAAGATAGTCCCTACATCTCTTCCGCACTAATTTAAGCATATATAAAAACAAGTAAGATCGCTTGTGGTGTTCGGTAAGAATTGATAATTATAAATCACATATAATAATAATAATGCAGACTTATTAAATTGTTTTTATTATTTCAGGAACCAAAAATAACAATATGTTTTTAAAGATAATCAATTTTTTAATAATAATAAAAATATTTTACAAATTTTAAAAACTCAAAATTAAAATCAAAAATTACATTAATAAAAAAGTAAAAATTAAACAATACAGTATCTAAACTATTTCCCCTCCGAAAAAATATTTAAATTTTAGTAAATTAAAAGTTACATGTTTAGATTTACAGGTTGAAATATTAGTGTTGAGTTCAGTTGTATGTAATGGTTTTTCTGTGATTGCCGGTTTTAAGCGATCAATAGGTATCACAATAACTTCTACATCTTTCTCAATTCTAAAACATTTCTTGTCTTTTTCAACTACCCAGCAAAAAAAAAATCTTAATTTGGAAGCAGTAAATGTGACAAGTGCATCCCTACTGCTTCTTTTATTGCTTGACAATTGCCGCTAGCTTACAAAAGTGATGCGGAAAATAAATATATTCAGCAGTTTTTTCAAAAAGATCATTAGGAAGCTATAATGCAGAGCCTCTACGCGAAGAATCTCATACAAAAATCATGTAATCTTTCATTAGAACTGGAAGCGCTGCACAACACACGCTGCCCTACAAAGCTGCTTCCGAGGAAGCATCGTTTTTTGCTGGGTACCTTAAATGGACCTTCGTATGGCTGTTGGAAAGATTTTTTGTTTATTATACGCAGAAATACATATTTGCAACTTCGTTAATCATTTGGAATTTAAAAATCTGATTCTGTTGCAATTTTATGTCTACCTAAAAACTTTAATAATTCTGAAAACAAGTGTGAAGTAAATTGAGTTTCTTGGTCTGTTGTAATTTTCAAAGGTACACCAAATCTAGAAATATAATTTTATACGAATGTATCTACAATGATTTTCGCATTTATATCTCTTAATGGATAAACTTCAGGCCAACGTGTAAAACGATCAATTATGGTAAGTAGATATCTATGACCATTAGATGGGGGAAGCGGACCGACAATATCTAAATGTATGTGTTCAAACGACCTTTTGGTATAGAAATGTTCATAATTGGTGATCTTATATGCTTGTGAATTTTTGATTGTTGGCAGTTCAAACATTCCCGTGACCACTCATTTATTTGTTTACACATATTTGGCCAAAAATATTTATTAGTTATTAAACGCCTAGTTGAGTAGTAAGATTTAAAAAAAAAATGCTAGAGCTTTAATTTTACCATTAAAAATTTGTTGCAGAACACCACCAACAGCTACATTTGAAGCATCTCCAGTTAACGTTTACTCTTTATCTTTATTAAAATGATTTAATAAAACACGCGATGCAAAACTATTTTTGATTTCATTAAAAATGCGAACGGCATTTTCATTCCATTCAATATTTCCACATTTTTCCCTAATGGCTTTATTAATTAAATCATGCAAAATTTATGTTTTATTGGCTAAATAAAATGGTTGTTCAAAATCTTTAATAGCACATACTTTTTCTTCAAACGGTTGAATTCCTTTTTCAGATACGTTATGACCTAAAAAATTTACACTATGCTCACCAAAAATACACTTGCCTGGTTTTATGTTCAAACAATATTCACCTAGTCGTTTAAAAACTTCTCTTAAATGTTCCAAATGTTGTACTTCACTTTCACTTGCTACTAAAACATCATCAATATAAGCAAAGACAAAATGTAACCCTCTGAAAACTTCATTTATAAAACGTTGAAATGTTTAAGCTGAATTTCGTAAGCCGAAAGGCATGCGTTGAAATTCGAATATTCCGAAAGGAGTAGTTATGGCAGTTATGTAAATGTCTTCCTTAGCCATGGATATTCGATGATATGCCCGTATTAAATCTAATTTTGAAAATACTTTTCTATTTCGGATATTTATATTAAAATTGTGAATATGCGCTAATGGATATAGATCGGAAATCGTTACAGCGTTAAGGCGCCTAAAATCACCGCAGGGTCGCCAATCATTGGGATCTTTTTTTTGGAACTAAATGAAGTGCAGAGGCTACACATCAATTTGACGGTCTACATATTCCTGATTTAACTAAAAAATCAAATTCTGACTTAGCTGCCTTATATTTTAACGGATCTAATATCCGAGGCTTAGTAAACGGAAGGGAACCTTCTGTAACCAGTCTGTGAATCGTTGAATGTTTAACAGGTTTGGTGTAATCAGGTTCGGCAACTAATGAAGGAAACTCTCGTAACAACTAAGTGTTATTATTGTCAACAGAAAACAATTTAGGTAAAGATATATTACAAACTGAAAAAATTGTGTTTACAGTCAAACTAGTAAGTGGATCAAGTAAACTTTGAACACCTCTTCTTTTCGACCTCGCCTCCAATCTTTTCGGGACACAGCCGGATTGCGAATGAGAACCAAGTCACCAACAGAAATAGGCTTTGTGCTTTGACACTAGTTGGAGCGTCTGGTCAACGTAGGTAGGTATTCTTTAATCCATCGCTTCCAAAAGTGATCGGAAAGCTGTCGATATATGCGCCATTGTTTATTTAATACAATTGGCTTATCTGTTTTGACTCTGGCAGGAGTTTGTGCTATGTTTAGACATCCAAGCAGCAAATGATTTGGCGTAAGTGGTTCCTCATCTTCATGGGCTACTGGCAAATGCGTCAAGGGACGAAGGTTTACAATATTTTCCGCTTCAATCAGGTAACTGTGTAAAGTATGCTTTCGAGGAAAGATTTCTTTTAAAGTTGAACGCAAAACTTTTTTGACAAACTGGACCATGCGTTCCCACATTCCACCTTCTGCAGGATTGTGCGGACAGTTAAACTGCGAATCAATTCCCTTTGTTGATAACTCATCTTTAATTCGAACTTCATCAAATACTTTGCTGAAACGATTAGCGACTTGATCCGCACCAACAAAACTTTTACCATTGTCGCTCCTAAGTCTTGTAGGCAGGCCACGTTGATTTATAAAATTGCGTATGGCAAGAATACATGCATCTGTAGACAGATCAAAGGCAATTTCTAAATAGATGGCTCTAGTGTTTAGACAGGTAAATAATGCGACCCAGCGTTTCTCGCGGCGGCGACCAATATTCACAGTTATTGGCCCAAAATAGTCCGAACCAGTGTATGAAAACGGCAGTATATATGGCATCAGTCTGTCCTTTGGCAATGAACCCATAAGTCGTGGCACGGGTAATGTACGACAAAATCTGCAAATAAAACAATTAGATATGCGTTTACGCCAAAGTTTTCTTATATGGCGAATCCAGAATGATCTTCTAATTTTACATACACATAGTGGCTTCAAAATGTGTATGTTTCATTTTTTCGTGTACATGGGCCACAAATAACTCGGTAATGACATACGATGGCGGCATTATTATAGGACGCCTTATATCTAGGGGTAACCAACAAGCAGCATCCATACGACCATAAACTCGAAGTAATGAATTTTCATCCATGTATGGAGTTAAGGTATACATTTCACTATTTTTTGGCAAATTTGATTTATTTTTAATAGTTTCAATTGCCACATTATATGTATGTACCTTGTTGAGCTATTCGACAAAGATAAATTTCAGCATTTTTTAAATCGGCAGCGCTTAATCCATTTTCTTCATCAGGCTCTATTTTCTTTCGGCAGCATTTATAAAACAAAAAATCCAGGCAACGGTAGGTTTCATCTTTCAATAGGATGAAAATCTGGCAAGTTCAATAACGGCATGAATGTTTAAAAGAAGGGCAAATTTTGGGCGTAGTTCTTCTTCACATAACTTAAATTTATCATTTTTATTTTTTGGCCACCGACTCCCATCACAATGTAGAAACTTTGGACTTTTAAACCAGCACGAATCTTCGGAAAATAACTCTTGGTTATTTATTTTCGTAGTTTCATCGGCAACGTTGAGATCAGTGGGCACCCATTTCCAGTTTTCTGCGCTAGTGGCTGCTAAAATTTCCGTAACTCTATAGGCAACAAATGGTTTATATCTTCGGCTTTCAGAACAAATCCAACTGATTACAGTTGTAGAATCACTCCAGCAAATGGCTCTAGAAATTTTTATTGAATGCTCCTTTAAAATTGTATCCATAAGCCCAGTACCTAAAACAGCAGCTTGCAGTTCGAGCCGGGGAACTCTCATAGATTTCAGAGGGGCACATCTAGATTTTGCTGCTACTAAGGATACTTCAATTTTTCCATCAGCATTTATAGACCTCCAATATGATACTGCACCGAATGCATTTTCACTGGCATCAACAAAGGTATGTAGTTCCAGCCAATAAGGAATACCATTTTTAAAATAATGTCTAGGCACTTTGACATTTACAATATTTTGTAGCTCTTGGTGCCAATCATTCCACTTGTTGCTAATATCATCCGGCAATAAATCATAAAATTATCATAAAATTTCTCAGTAAACCAAGTGGATCAAACACGGATATGACCACACTCAAAAGCTCACGTTTTGTAGGACACCTTATCCCTTCCATCACTTCAGCATTCACTTTGTGGAGCTTTAAATTGAACCTAAAGGTACCATATGGTTTCATATACATACCAAGTACCTTCTCCGACTGTACCGCAATTGTATGGCTGGAAAAATTCACCGGTTTCTCTACTGTACCTTTTAGAGACACACCAACCTCCGATGAGTTAGATGAAAAATTACTTAACTCAAAACCGGCTGACTTATGAATACCTTGAACTTGTGTGGCGACTTCAACAGCTTTTGCTGATGTTGGAAAACTGTCCACAAAATCATCTACATAATGGTGATCTAAAATAGACTTTACAGCACGTGGAAATTGATCACTGTAACTCAAAGAATTCGTCACTTTGACGTAATGTGCTATACAAGGCGAACACCCAGCTCCGAAAGTCATCACAAGCATTTCATATAAATCGGGTAGTGTTTTATTATCTTCGCGCCAAAGAAAATGTTAAGAGCATCTATCTTCAGGAGCCACAAGAACTTGGTGGAACATTTCTTTAATATCTCCACAAACTGCTACAGCTCCAAAACGAAAATTAAATAAAACTGAGGGCAGCGGCTTGTATTCTTGTGGACCTTTCAACAAATTTGAATTCATGGGAACGCCTTCAATGGATGCGGCAGCATCAAACACTTAACGAATTTTTTCCGGTTTGTTAAGGTTAACCACTCCAAAATGCGGAAGATACCAAGTTCTCGGGCCAATATCAGCAGCTTCTACAGGCGACAACTTTCGAATATATGCTTTCGATAAATAGTCTTTTACAAATATTGTATATTTGATTGAATAATGTTATTCAGTCCAAACACATAAATTTGGGCTGACACTATTTTGTTGTTTTGTTTTCTTGCAAGCACTTAACCTTGAAGAAAAGGGTTTAATAATAAAACACACTTGAATGCTGTATTAAAAAACACACACAAACTTTTTTTTGCTTATTTTATATTTATATATATAAAAGTGAAACTCTGTCTATGTGTCTGTCTGTGTGTGTGTTAGCTATAGACTCCGAAACCGTAAAGCTGATCGGACTCAAACTTTGGCAAGTTGTTTTACACATTCCAGGGAGTGTTTATGGGTAGTTATTTAGAAAAAAAAGTGGGCAGGGCTACGCCCATCTACATCTGCAAAAAAATGAAATACGCCCATACAAAATAAATATTAATATTTCAGCTACTTACACTTGACCGATTTTTCTGAAACTTTGCACACATATTGAACTCTCATGATTATACAATTTCGTGATTTAAAAAGTTGGCAGTGCCACGCCCATACAAATTAAGTTATCATTTTTAGCTACTTTCACTGGATCGGTTTTTCTAAAACTTTGCACACAAATTGAGCTGTCATGACTATACAATTTCGTGATTTGAAAAGTGGACAGTGCCACGCCCATAGCAATTAAGTTATTATTTTTAACTACTTTCACTAGATTGATTTTTCTGAAACTTTGCACACATATTGAGCTGTCATAATTATATAATTTTGCGATTAGAAAAGTGGGCAGGGCTACGCCCATAAAAAAAAATTATAGTTTTCAGGTACTTGCCCTGGACCGATTTTTCTGAAACTTTGCACACATATTAAACTGTCATAACTATATAATTTCGTGATTAGAAAAGTGGGCAGGGCCACGCCCATATAAACAAGTTATAATTTTGAGGTACTTGCACTGGACCGATTTTTCTGAAACTTTGTACACATATAATACTGTCATAACTATATAATTTTGTGATTAAAAAAGTTGGCAGGGCCACGCCCATAAAAAAAGTTATAATTTTCAATTAAAATTCAAAATGCATTTTTATTCACTAAGGGGCGTAGCAACGCACGCCGGGCTTGGCTAGTACTAAATAAAAACAAAGTTACAATAACAACAATAACAATAATAAATACCAAAGAAACAAAAAATTACTTAATTCTCAAAATAAAAATGCTTACAGTTCATATTACAGCTTTTGTTTATACATTTCATGACTCAGTCGGTCAGTGGCTAACAACACCTTTATAAATGACCTATATTTAATGCGGACTAAGCAAATAATATTGTGCAATAATTAAATGACTTAAATCAAATTAATTTATGTGAAATAACTGAACCCTTTGTGGGGACTGAACATTCTCCCGCGCGTTGAACATTGTATAAATATTAGGTTACGAATTAAATTAACGAAAACTGAATACATAAATTGTAATATGAACTTGGATGTTATTTACAAATACTTTGAATTTACATGTAATCAAAATTATAAGTTCAGGTGTGTATGATGTCAGCTTTAATTGCTCTTGGCCGAGGAATTGGCTTCAAATTTTCTTAATCTATCTATGCGGTAGTGTTGTGGCGGCATCGTGATTGCAATTTTATGATTGCTACTGCAACCATCAGTAATATTGAGAGGATGAGTGCTGTGTAGCTAACTGCATGATGATGTAGTTAATGAAATTTGGTATATGAATTGATGTAACTTCGTTAAATTCGTTTTGGAGGGTGGTAAGATTCTCCAGTTGTGCCTTGAAATGATGATTTGTTATATTCAAAACCTTGTTTAGTTCCTGAGGTGCAGCGCTGGATTTAGCATTTCAGGGCCCCTAGGCATATCAAGCTCCGGGGCCCTTTTAATCGTTTTTAATTTCAAAAGTAACCAAAACCTAATTTTAATCGTAATTACGTTGTTTTTACTTCATTTAAAAGACTTGTCGTAGCTAATAAAGAAATTATACAATTTGATAAATAGTATATCCGCATTATTTTTACTAAACCGTTTCTTAAAGTTAATACATATTAGTTAAATTTTATGGACAGGAAAATTTTTTATTTTGTTTGTAACAAAATTATTTGTTATCAAAGTTTAAAAAATGTGTTAAAATGTACAGAATTAAAAATTAAGTAAAAAATTAATTTATTTAAACATTTCTAGCATTTAAAAAAACACTTTAACATATATTTTATTTTTTACTCAAGAGTATATAAACATAAGTAGATACATTTTTTCTTGTACGTTATTTATTTCTGACCTTTGTTAAATCCTAACTCTTCTTACTTTTTTATGTACAAAGTCGTTCAAAACATCATAAAAGTTAATATGTTTTAAAATGTCATTTTCAATTGTCATTATCGCTAATGAATTTAAGCTTTGTAATGTACACCAACACATAAGGATCAATTAGACTTTCAGAGTGTCAATTGAAACAAAATATGCAGCAGTATTTGGGATTTTGTTGGTAGAGTTTAAAACATTTGAAGTTAAAGAAGGACTTGGGACCCGTTGAAAGCTAGCTACATTCGGGGGGTGGGTTTCTGTTCTCTTTAGACTTTTGTGGTTGTCCCAAAATACTTTGGTTACATAAAAATTTATTTTCGACTCCCGGGTAGTAAAATTGAAATATAAAATAATAACTCAAACCAAAAAAAAAAACGCCCTAATGGTTTGATTTGACAAAACAAAAATATTATGGATTTACCTATATCATTACAATAAGTTGACTCCAGATGTTATGAAGTTCAGAGCCGCTCTATACCCTACCCTGCCATGTGTTATAGGCTCTAATAAATACTTAAGACCCCTGACGAATACGGTGTACTTTGTCATTCGCTCACCTGAAGAAAACTTTTATGCAATTTAAATATCCATATTATGTTTTCGTTTTATTAATTCAAAATAATTCTAATATATACATGTTTGGGTTTGTTTTGAAGAAACAAAAAAAACTAAAGAAAAGCAAAAAAAGTATTATAATGCAAATACTGAAAAGGCTTAGGTCAATATTTATAATTAAGAGAAATTCATAACTTATACCTATACTTAACTAGGGATTATTTTCTTATTACGGCCAATCATAAACTACTTACGAAAATTTAAACAAGGAATTTATATAGAACTGTTGGGGTTTACATTACTCCCATATATGCCTTTGTAACAGAAAAACAAAAAAAACAAGTAAAACGTTACATTCGCTACTCTCTGCTTAAGTTAGTTAGGTTAGAATTTTTCTTATACTGCACTCAGACTTCCAGGACAATCTTTAGGGTTTTTTTTTGTTCAATTAAGCTCTCCACAAAAATAGGGTGCATGCCCAGTAGCCACAATGTTCCCCTGGAAAGATAGGCTACGCACGTTTCGGGTTTTTCCTTAAACGTGTCCTATAAATAATCGAAACCCCGAAATATGACACTCTAGAAAAATGTGTTAATAAAATGAATTCTGAGAGGGATAATCGTACCTTTGAGTTTTGGTGTATAAGCCGATGTGATAAAAAAATATTAGAGGTGACCTCCAACCACTCCACAAATTAAGGTTAGAACCGAAACGTGTTCGCAGAAATTGTATGCAATTTGCACTATCTTGGTTCTTTCCTTTTTTTCTATTTAATATATTGTTCGTTTTCAATCTTTATTTTTATTAATTACTAGCTTATATCTTCATTATACCTATACAATTGAGTTCCGTATTAACCTAATCTCATGTCTTTATAAACGGGGTTTATTATATCAATTTTCATGTATCTAAGTTTACTTAAGAAATGAAAAATTCCAATTCGTCCCCTATATTATTTCCTATCTTAATATGGATTATTAGCCCCTGGTTTTACAATTTTTAAAACAAAAAACCCAAAAAATGGAATTAAACTAATAAATTTAAAAAAATACAGTTTGCCACAACAAAATTTTTTTTCCCAACCTGGATATTTACTACATATTTCTGGAATTAAAAATGCAAAAAAAAATTCATAAAAATTTAAAAGTTTCTTTTCTCCTTCTTTTAGGGTTTCATATCTCAATCTGGGCCAGCAGTTCCTAAAATCATAATTTTCGATACGTAAAGTAATTGCTAATTGAGTCAATTAGCCCATTACATGATAAAAGCACCTTGAAAAAGTAGTTTTTCGCTCCCTTAATGATTTTTTATCTAAATTAGGAGCGATAGGCCCTAGTGTACCGTTAATGTTTAAGAGTACTTTTTCGCCCCCTATATGATATTTTAACTTAATTAGAAGTGATAGGCCATAATTTTGCGTTTCTAGACTCATATACTCAAAAAAGTACTTTTAAATATGAAAAAGTACTTTTGCGC
>NDXZ01034346.1:203-16262 GCA_003055125.1 Paykullia maculata
TATACATGAATATGTTCCAAGAACTATTAAACATTCTCGAAACAGTTCTGTTTAAATTGTGGTAACGAAACGTTAGTAAAATTAAAGAAAAAAACAAATACACATAAGATTTATTAATTTTTTGAAAAGAGGTGTAAAAATTAAATATTTAAAAAAAATCTTTATAAAGGTAATGAATTTTTTTTGGTTTTTCAGTTTTAATTTGCCCCGCATTAGTGCTGCTTTGGAACGTCTCATGGGCACAAATGTTGTTCGTTTAACTGACCGCAATTATATGAAAGAGCTTCGGGAACGCATCGAAGATGACTATAAAGATAATTTGCAGAAACGAATAAGAGCCAGGGAGGTAAGTAAAAATATTACACTGGCCGACATATATTTTGCTGTCTAGGATTAATGTATATCTGTGGGTAGCGGCTCACTTAGGTCCACGGGTATCTGATATTAATGTGTTTACCTATGAAGTAAAAAACATATGGCCGTTGCCGTACCAAACCAATTAGAATCTTTGTGAAAACATAGATGGATTAAGGATTTGCGATCTGGTAGTTTTGCAAAACAGTAGAAGTCTTATAGAACATGATCCCCGATGTACTACAGTTCGGCTAATTATACAACTAGTTCCTTCCATATGTACCTTCTACTGAACTAGCAGTTTGTAATTAACAAGAGGGTCAATCATGTTGTCATTGAACATTGTTCCCTGCCTGACAAGTTCATATTTTTTACAATTAGCCCTTTATTTTTGTTTTTCTCGCTAAAGAATTCAATTATCCCAATGCAATCGTGCACTTTTTGCATTTATTGCTTTTAAAACTATACTTTTCAAATTGAAATGTGCATGTTAAGAAACAATGTTTTGGTAAAGAAATTATATTACTTTATCTTAATAAAAATCAACATCGAATACAATTTGGTGACAAATGTGACTCCTTGACAAAGTTTCGCAAAACATTTTACCTGCAACAATAAATTGAAATTGATTTCTGAAAGTCATGTCATGAGAGATGTTTGAAACTGAAAACCATTTTTTGACATTTTTGTTGTTATTTTATAAATATTTAGTTCAATATTGACTCTAATTGATATCAAATTGTTAACATTAGATACGACCTCTGCATTAACACAAAGTAAATGTAGAAAATTAAAAAGTTCAAGTTCATGGTGAAAATTCCCATAACAAAAGAAAAATAAATATTTTGCTTTTTGTTAAAAAAATCCTTTTTTCCTAAAATTTCCTTCGGAATTCCCCTGACAGTGCTATGACAAGGGTATCTGTTTGATTAAATAACTTTCGTCAGGTCAGTGTTCAAAATAATTCAGTAGTTTTTTTTAATATGTTTGTATTGCTGTGTTTCATTTTTCATGTTTTTCAAAGACTTTAACTCTTCAAAGTTTATTATTTTAGGTTAGAAAATCGAAAATAACAAAAGATTTCAACCTTCGTGATAATGGCTTTTTATTAGCATATCGACAGTAAACGCTAAAATGGCTATGAATTTAGCCTTTTAATGCAAACGAGCATTATACATAGAATGTATGAATAAGTAGTGTTATGAATTTCAAGCAAAGGCATACTTTTATCTGTTAAGAACTTTTTCCACAAGAAATTAATGTCTTTGTTCATATATGTATGTAATTTTTTTGTGTTTTACTATTTTAAGTTGCTGTTTAAGCTAAAAAAAAAAGTTTTCGACAAGTTTCCAATACTTTTACCTAACGCTTAGTATAGAAAACATTGGAACTAAATGTTCTTTTTAAAACTTATTAGCATTTTACTACGCACCAGTTCAAAGTGTGTTTACGAGACCAGCTGAACACCTTTCGATCATAATTTGTATGTATGTATGTATGAACCTCTACATACTTACATATCGTCACAGAAAATGCAAAACGCTCTATCTAACAAAAAATTCAAAATTGACTTTTTATTAAAATTTAAAAAATTCCCGACAATAGACAACGATTTTATTGACATAACAAAAAACAGACACAAAGCTAGAGACATGAGCTTTGAACTGTGGATTCCTTTCCTGTTGTATAGATCCACTTAAAAGGGATTTTAAGGGTAAAAATTATATGTTGGTATTTTTGTGGGGCCCTTCTATCTACTTAACCAATAAATATAAAGACATAATTTAAACTACTTTTGTCGTTTCTCTAAAAAAAAATAAGAAAACGTTTTCAGTACTTTTTGAAAATTCAAACTTATAGTTAGTAAAAAAAAACTGATCCGATTTGAATTAAATTTAAAATAAGGTTTTTTTAGACATAAAAAATAACGTAGAAGAAAAAGGGGGGAAGTTTGGGATAGCGAATCAGACCGGGTCCAAGCTATTACATACATGTTTATGTAATTTCGTGTGTAGCGCCAAAAAATATTAATTTGAGACCCAAAAAGTATGTATATTTATTTTTGGTGCATATGACTTTCAGGGTCGGCTTTGTCTGTTGTCTGTGGAAAACATTCTCACGGCCAAACTAATTACTTAATTATTGAAATTCGCCTTAACTTTAAGAGTTCTTGGATGCAGTTTGTGGTTGAAAATTAAGATAAATCGATTTTATTTTTGGATACTTATTTAATGTGCCAAAAATTATTTTAGGAAAAAATGATATGGACTCAATATAACAATGCTTATTATTTTAAAAAATACATATTATAAAATGATTACATAAAATGGAATAAAATTCCCTTAATATAGGATTACGCGTGGACCGATGTAGCCTTTTGCCAAATCACTTTGGTAATATGAAAGTTGCGAGCAAAAATAAAATCCCACCTTTCAAAAGTTTTCCCATTACAAACTATGCTATAAAATTAATAACAACAACAACAAATTGCTCTGTTACAAAAATTTGTATACTTTTGTTTGGGTGCAAACACAATACGTGCGTTTGTGCGATTGATTGCTGATTATAAACAAATTAATTGATATATACACGCAAAGAAAAAACATAAATGAATATGGTCACGGTAATATGATGATTTCAGATTATGGTTATGAAACTATCATACATTTTTATTTTGTATGATTATCCGTAACATATTTATAGTTTGGACAAATATATAATGATTCTTGCCATTATATATATGATCATGGTATTGACGTAAAATATGACTACAACCATATTATGATTTTGGCAATCATATAATAATTGCAGTAATCATAGAATTTTAAAATTGCCTGTGATCATATTACCGTGACCATACTCAACCATGCTTTTTCTCTGGGTGTAGCTGCTTAAGTTCTGTT
Organism: Paykullia maculata; assembly: GCA_003055125.1. NCBI lineage: Eukaryota > Metazoa > Arthropoda > Insecta > Diptera > Rhinophoridae > Paykullia > Paykullia maculata. Next base: position 3,461 of record NDXZ01034346.1, read on the forward strand.
CAAAATTATTTGAAACTTAAAACATCTTAAGAGAAGAAGCCAGATATTCGAGAATATTGTTGTGAAAAACGTGCTGTAACTATGCATTTACAGAAAATTTTTAAAAAATTATGTTTATTTTTTTTTAAATTCCATAATTTTATTTAAAAAAAAACTAGTTTGAAAAAATGTTTGACAAATTGTTTATTTGCTAAAGCGCAAACAAATGTCACATTTGTTTTTTTGCTTAATCAGGCAACTTCATTATTACTTAAACTTTCACTTGACTGGAATCAAGCAAATATAGGTATTTTTCACAGAATTCTTATCGGATTGCATTTAACTTGAATATCAAAGCAAAAAAACTTTGTTAGAATTTATATGAACAAATTTTTCTTTAAGCAAGTTTTTTTTTCTTCGTTAAAATTGTTAAATTGCAGAATATTTTTTTTTCTCACACAAAACTTTCTTCAAAAAATTGCCTCCATGTAAATGCGAACTTTCGTCAATATAAAATATCGAAGTTAAAAACAAAAGCCAAAATACAATTAGGTACGAAATAAAGTGAAACTTTTGTCACCATTATTTTCGAACTTTAATAATATTATTCTTATCCTTAATTCCTTACAATTATTTACGAAAATTTTGTTACTTTTGCTTTTGACAGTGATGGATAAAGGCAACTTGGCTGGTTGTTTGTTGTTGGTATGGTTTGACTTAAAATGACAAAAAAAAAAAAGATTTTCATATAAATTAGTTATTGAACCAACAAATAAACAAGCTTTTGTCTATTTTTGTTGGTTACAAATTTAGTGTTAACCCATTTTAGGGGTAAATGCCACCTAACAAAAGCAATTTGAATAAATTTTATTAGTTTTATTTTATGTATAGATATACTCGTATGTACATACATTTGTATGTATGTATGAAAGTGTGTGTGTATTTATGGATTTATTTTACAGCTTAAAGAAGTCGAACGTGAACGCATTTTAATAATTGAGGGTAAAACAAATGTTATACCGGCAGAACTGGCTGATGATCCAATTTTTGAGGTGAACAAGAAGGCCACTTTTGAAATTTTAAAAGCCAGAGCTAAGGTAAGTTATATTTCTAATTGACGTTTTTTTTATTTTTTTTTCAAAAGGTACAGTTAGCAAATAACAAAAATTTTGGGCGTTATATATAGTATTTTTTACGTATGCTTTTCTTAGATGCCTTTTACGTAACGTAACTATGTATTAAAAAACTTCTTACGAAAGAAACTTTTATAAATACACTGGAAACCAAAAAATATGTTCTCTTCATAAGTTATGTCTGGTCGTAAGTTAATTGTTGTCATAAGCTCAACTACATTAAATTTTAATAGGATGTTGTTCGTTAAACTGTGTTCAGCTACCTAAGAAACGTTTAAATAAATTAAAAATTCACCTAAGGATACTTTTAAGCTGGAGATTTACACTGGTATTGTTATTTAAGTTTTAGCCTTAGTCCAACTTAACAGTTGTTGTTAGTCACTACCGATCATTTAATAACCTACACAACGTTAATTAAGATAATTTGTACTCAATTTTGGTTGCAATTGCCACAATACATGCAAAGAAAAAACACGATTAGTGGAACTATAAACTATTCCGATAATTTTATGTTTTAGAATACAAGAATTCAGGAATAAGAGCTACTTGGTATGAATTGAAAATGCTGGGATAAGACAACTTTTACTTCTTTGCATTATTTCATTTACAAAAAAAGAAAGAACTATGGCACTATTTGATTCTGTTTTATTTTATATTTGCCTTCATCATACCAAATCTCATGTCTCTTATTATGTTATGTTCCCCTTTGTCCCCTTATGAACATATTTATCCTTTCAATGTAAATTCTAGAACCACAAGCCCAAAAACTGCGAGCAAGTACCATTAAAATTAATTAAGTATCAGTTTGCCACACCATACGATTTCCTATTTCAGCCTAGAAAAAAAGTTCTTTGAACCATATTTTTAAAAAAGTACTTTTTCACTTTCTCATACAATTAACTATCTCCATCAGGATCAGTAGGTCCAAGATTCACATTTCTAGATTTTAAAAAATCAAATTTGCAAAAAGTACCCCTTTAAATTAAAAGTACCTTTAAGCTCCCATCTGATTTCCTACTTCAACTGGGATCAATAGGATAGTTTATGATATGTAAAAAAAAAAAAAAAATATGTAAAAAAAAGTACCAAATAAGTTGAAAATATATGTTTTTTCGCTCTTCTATATAAATGTCTTTTTCAATCTAGGGTTATATTCACTAACTTCATATTTCTAGATTTAGAAATTTAAAAAAGTACTATAATGTCGCCCTTTGTGATTTCCTTACTCATTCAGGCTTAGAAGTCATCATCATTTTGATATTTAAAATAAATACAACAAATATAAAAAGTAACATTTAGTGCTTTTAGCTAAAACGATCCAATTTTATGTTTAATCTCTTTAAATATAAATTATATTGAAAACCTTTTAATATACATTATTTAAAGTGAAAAAATCTTCTTTTAAGTATTAGGCCCGTTTACCTAAAATTTTCCTTTTTCCTACCCCGTTATTAATGTTAATAAAGTTGTACTACATCACAATATTTATTATGTCTGCAGGAAACCCTGTTTCCAATTTTATTCAAATTAGCCAAGTAATTTACTATTAAACGCATTTTCACCTTTTTTGTACTTTCTTTATCCCCATTCTAGTTTAAACATTTTGGTTCTAACGAAACCAACAAAACGATAAAAAGTTCTGTATGTTCGTAAAAGACCGCCTACAACATCCTTACCAGTGATGCATTTTGAGTTTTTTTGGTTTGGGCCAAATTGACGATTTTAAGGGGCCAAAATACCTTTGGTAGATCCAAAAATATTTGATTATTAGGTTTTTGTTAAAATAGAATAAATTTTTTCATATTTTATATGTAATTCTGTTTTTATTGTACCTATATAATCCCCAAGTTTTGAATGCAACAGCAACCATTTTCGAATTCTTTTAGCCATGGGCAAGAGTTCCAATCTGTGTTAAATATTTATTTTTAAAGATAAAGTTGGATTACATTAATCGAAAGGTGAATTTTTTCAATAATACACACCTTATGTTTTACAAATACCATGATAACACAAATTTTTATCTATTAATTAAAGTGTGACTGTCCACTTAATTATAATTTTTTTTGTATATACATACAAACCTACTTGATAAATTTAAAATAAAATTTAAAATGTTTTTTTGACAAACAAGTAAATAAGAGTAGTTCCAAGTTCAGAGCAGGAAGAAAATAACATTAAAAAAGGTACTGGACTATTTAAGATAGTAAGTTAAATTTTAAGTTGAAAGGGTCAAAAAAGATTAGAGAGTTCCACTGGGCCATCAAACGTTTAAAAGTGCCACAAATGGCCCTATTGTACCACATTTTGCATCACTGATCCTTACTTCTTTTGTTAAGTTTTGTCTGTAAACAGTATGAGAACATCTTCATCTGTAACTGTAACAATCAGAAACAACTTCTAGCTCATGTTTATTTATTTTATATTTCAATTATTTTTAAACTTATTTATTCTACTCTGTATCTGATATAAATATCGCAACTCTTTGGTTTATGATATCATTTTTCAAAGAAAAATATTATTATTTGCTTTTGTAAAGCTGTTAGACATTGAACTAGAGGTCATAGATAATGAAATTTCCTACCCGTCAGTGCAAAAATTATTAATCTACTAAGAATAGTTTTATGGTTGTAAAAAAAAATATTTTTTTTGCGAACGCGTTATGTTAAAATCATGCAAAAAAGCTGCGTAAAAAGAGGATTAAGTGCACATGTGTACATGTATTCGAGCTTTTAAAATAATTATAAATAATAACATAATAACGAATATTATTTATTTTCTAGTTAAAAACCAACCGCGAAAAAAATGCTGAACGTTTGAAACTGCAAGGCGTAAAATGGGAACGTGAACGTTTGCAACATGAAATAGAGGAGACCCAGCGCAGAAATGCTGTGCTTCAAAGATGTCGCGAACAAAAAGCACTAGAACAACAATACAAAGACGATGATACCAACAAGGGTATGGACTTGTTAAGGTGTGTGTATGTCCAGCTTTTTACAATGGTAAAACTAGAAGTTTGCTTTTCGCAACATTTTAATGCCACAACATTTCTCTTGCATTTAATAATATTTGTTTAGGCTTTAAGATTTCTGCTTCACACTATGAAAATGTTGCCTTTAGGTGTGAGTGTTAATAGTTCTTTGTTACGCTTATGAAATTATAAATAAACGGAATGTTTAAATTATATTTAAAGACTTCCTTCCGTATTAATGCGAGCAATAAACAAAAGGAAAATAAAAATCTTTAGAAATAAAAACAAACAAACAATCGAACGAACGCATAGAAGTATGCTTGAATATGCTGGAAATATATTTTGCATATGAAAAACATGTTGTAATAAATCATAATTTATTTAATTTCCTTCTTTTTCTTTTTCTTTTTGCTTATTTGTTTTTTCGTTTGTGTTTTTTGCGTGTGTTTTAGGGAAATCATTTATAATTATTATTATTTTATAAAAAGTTTTTTCTTTTTCCTTTCAACGCTTTTCTTATGCTAATTTCTCCAATGGTTTTGTAACACGTACAAATTGAATAGCAAAAACAGCCCACATAACAACAGCACCAAAAAAAAAACATGCCTTATTTATATCAAGTCTTAAGAAGTCATTAAAAAAGTCAACAATTAGGAGAAACAAAAAATAGGATGAAATTTTTTCAAACAAAAAATGGCAAAAATGAATTTTTGTATAAAGAATTTTCGTTTTGTTTTACTTAGTAAAAACCTCTAAATGACTGATATAAAAACTTTATCAGTAACCAAATTATTAGGTCATTTCGATTTGTTTGTTAAGATTACAAAAAAACCAATCAAGAAATCAAAACCATCAGCTTATTGTCATCTGCAAGTTTTTAAATATATATTAACCAAAATTGTTGCATAACTTTTTGTGTTAATAATTTAGATTTTTACCAAAAACTAAATAAGAAAATATAAATAAGAAATAACATATTGTGCACTTAAGGCAAAAGCACTGAAAAAATGTGATGCTATTCACCCCAGGTACCTGTTATTAATGCTTAGCCTGACGCTAATTTCATAACTGAGAAAAAACAATGCGTCCAACCATCGCCCCTGTACGACTTGCAAGGACCACACAGATGGTACATTTGTATTATTTTAGTGCGAATAAAAGAACAGAATATTTCCTTAAAATCTTAGGCAATCTATACCCTGCCATTGGGTCTACTGACTACTCGAGAGGCTCTAAGAGCTATTTTAAGGTTTAAAGTCTGCCACTAGCTCGAATATCAATCCTTTAACCAAGAGTATCTATTGCGGGATAACAAACCACTTAGCACATCAGCCATTTACCAAATATTTTCTTCCCATTATTTTGGGTGACAACTAAAGCAGCCTCGTGTTCCTCGGAGGGACCTCATTAATCAACACAGCCGGACACGTGCTTCTGGTAAATCTCGTGTTATGTAATAAATGGTACACCCCTGTAATCTGTATTGCAATAACATCAAGAAGCGGGAGACACCTTGATAAAACGCCTCGTAATAAACTAACACTGAAGTTAAAGATGTCGTTTTGTAGCATCTTCGTTCTTTAAGAGAGATGATTTTCAATGAATTTTTCTTTAAGTAGAAAAAGATTTTTTTATTTACTCAGGTGTATCACTCGCCTTGAAATATGTCTTTAATTTTAAGTTTTACTGATCGTGAGTTAAAAATTACTCACGCACACATCTCTTCTTTAAAGCTGTTAAGCCAGATACGATAAATTGGGATTAACTAACTATTGGAATTTATGCTTAAATGTTTTTATCAGCCCTTAAGGATTCCTGTAAAGCTTTAGGTTTAAGTTGAAGTTCCTGGTATATCGTTACTTTTATATCAAATTACACTGCAACCGGATAGAGTAAATCGTAGAACAAACGTTATATTTCTGCAATTTTATACTAAATAAAATATTAATTTCTTTCTTTTAATCTTCTTTCTTTACATTTAATACATACAGAATCCACAACGAAGACTGGCGTCCCTGTGAACAACAACTGAAAAAGTTCCTTACACAAGAACGTGCAAGGATGAAAGAACGTTCTTGGCGTATCCCAACACCATTTACATCTGATCCCAAGGATATCAAAAATATTCTAAAAGCCAGGTAAATAAGGTGATTTTATCGAATTCGAGTATCATAAATAATTGTGTTTTTTTATAATGGTAGAAAAGCATTCCGTGAAGTTGAAAGACGTATACGTAGGGAAATTGAAGATAATCGTAAAGAAAAATCACAACAAAAAGCAATTCTATATCAACAGTCTGTTCAGCAGCAACAAGCAATAGAAGGTCTTGGACAATCTCAAGAGAATATTTTAACACAGGTAAGTTAATAATTTTTCCAAAAAAGAAAAAGAAACTTTTAAAGTTTAATGTTGCAAAAATTTTTATTAAAAAAAAGTAGGCGAAAATCCTCCTAAGTAAAAATTTTATTGTTTAAAAATATTTATAACTAGATGGACCTGGTCTGCTTCGCTACCCCAAGCAGGTTACACAAAATTCCCCCACGTACATTGCATTCAAATCAGATCAGTTTTTTTTACTAATTAACACTTTTTCCGTATGAATTTCAAAAAGGTACCAAAAATGTATTATTTATTTTTAGAAAAGTGACGAACGTAGTTTAAATTATGTCTCTATGGTTTCTAAGGGCCCCAAAAAAGTACTAAAATATAATTTTTACCTCCCAAATTTCAAAAAAGTACCAGACACCTGTCCGCTTATTTTTTGAATAGAGTACAATGCTTTTCAAATTTTGTTTGTATCTTGTCTAGCTAAGCAAATATAAGGTTACCGATTTTTCCCTTTTTTACCAACTAAATATTTGAATTCCAAAAATACCTTTTTAGTGAATCTATACAACGTAAGAGTAACTCACAGTCTAAATTTGAAGTCTCTAGCTCTATCCGTTTGGGTTGTGCAATGATGAATCAATCAATCAGTCACCTTACTATTTTATATATATAGATTGAATAAATCAGTTCTAATGTTGTTTCAATTAGTAATTCCGCAATAGTCTGCAATTTAGGGGGTTGTGGCTCAAATTTTGGTAATACGTTAGGTTATGTTAGGTGAGCAGGCAGCTGCAGAGAAAGGCTAGAGACGCAACTCACTTAGGTCCGATGCATACGGTCCCTTTGTGATACCTGTGAAGAGAGAGAAAGAGAGAGAGAGAGAGAAAGAAAGGAGTTAGATCGAAGAGGTGATAAAGATAAGAATATAAAAGAAGAAAATAAACTCATCGTCCAGGTTGTAGTGGCAGCAGTCGTTATGTCCGGGTTCTGGTCACTGAACCAGCAGCAATCCCTCACAAAGGATGACAAATTGGTGAGATTTCTCCCGGCCAAATCCGATAGACTATTTAATCTACGCGCTTCAAAGTGAGTCTCTCGCGCGTCGTCTAGTGCAGGGTAGAGGCATAGGGCGGTTTCATCCTCCTCTACATCATGACAACTTCTACAGAAGTTCAATTTTCTCCGCGTGTCTGCCAACACGACAGTGATAGCAGCCACCATGCCTTTCAGCCGTTTTCTATTCAGGCCCAGAAGATACGCAGTGCGTAAAAAGTTACTCCACTCGGTATACTTAAAATTGACTAAACTGACTTATTCTGATCAGAGATATCAAGAAAACCTCAATGTTTTAAACTATTCTACACCTGCACTATTGCAACACTCGCACAAAAAAATCTTAGTAAGATTCAATGGTAATACTGCTTTTTTACCCACTGGTAATATTTTCAACTTTTACTTATACCAATTATTTCGAATAAAGGGTATTCTTTTTTGTCTTAAACTTCTTCTGCGTGGTTAACGAAATAAAATAGCAATTCATGTGGTTACCTGTGTTAGATACACATACGTGCGCCAAATTCTATTGAAATTTATTAAGCCGTTTTTGCGTGACTGAGTAACAACATTTATGATCTTATGTATTATTATTATTGTATACATACAAACACAAATTTACATATATTCATATCTATTAATAAATTATATTCTTACTTATTAAACCAAGACTATTGTCCGTTGTGATATAAAAGAATTACGTTTTTAGCAGAATCGACTCAGCCAAGCAAAAACCGACACTTTTCAAGAAAGCAAGTTTTTTTAACATTTTATTGCAAATTTGTTCGTCTTTCTGTCTTTGTTTAAAAATATTTAGCCGTTTATTAACTAATTCCATTATTGTAGCTTATCATTTTTGCATATTGTTCATTTAGTCAATGAAAATAAATAAAATTTAAATAAATACTCGTGATTATTTATTCTCACAAAAAATTCTTATTTTAATCTTATTAATTCATATCCATTAAAGTTATTTCAAAATTAAAGCTGAGATATTTGCCTTTCTTATCACCCTTATTTAAAGGCCATAAATTTAAAACTTATTTAACATTGTTTAATTTGATTTGCCACAATTTGTTTAAAAGTTTAAAAAAAGAATAACTTTTGATATTCGCAAAAAGTTTGTTTTCTTTCTATTTTTGAGTTGCACTATGGTTAAGAATTTACAACTTCACTAGTAAAAACTAAAGTAAATTTTTACACAATTGGTTACACATAGAATATTGTTTCAAAATATTTCAGAAAAAGTTAACTTTTTTAAGTGATTGTAGCGAAAGCTGAGAAAAGTGCCTTTCTAAAAGTAACAAACTAAAAGCATTATATTTGCCTAAAGTAAACTTAATGTTTATTAGCAACTATCTTATTCGTTTTTTAATATATGTATAGTTAATTGTCTTAAATATGTTTTACTCAATCTTCTCTTAATTTAAAATTTTATAAACTACTTGCTTTGACTCGGTCTGCTTCGTTACCCCAAACTGGTTACTCAAAGTTTCCCCTTTTTCTACCACGTAAATTTTATTTAAATCGGGCCAGTTTTTTATTTGTTAATACTTTTTCCCGTCTTTTGTACCGGATAGACGGACAGACGGATAGACGGACAGACGGATAGATGGACAGACGGACATGGCTAAATCGACTTCCCTATCTATAAGGGTTCAGAATATATACACTTTATGGGGTCGCAAATGAATATTGTAGAAATTAAAACGGAATGACAAACCTATATATACCTTTATCACCTGAGGTGAAGGGTATAAAAAGTTTGTAAGTGACCCGTTTCATTTTTATTACTGTCTTATATTACATTTAATATTTTAAGTACCAAGTAGATATTGGCAAGATATATTCGTATCGGTCGAAATTACTCGTTTCATATTGTCGTAAGAATAAGCTAAGTATGTAATTTTAAATTGATATTATTATTGTCTTAAATGTAAACACTGGCAGACATACAACACTGTGCCAACTCCATAAAAAAGAACCTTCAAAACTTAGTGTACAGTGCTTTAAAGATACGGAATTAAATCAATACTTTAAACGTGCACAAACTTGTTTGGCTTTCTGCGCTGCGAAATATCGACTGATACGAGTAAGTATTGGTATTTTACGACCGATACCGCATCGAGTAAAAGTATCGATGCCCTAGTAGTATCCTTTACTGCTGTTATTTAACGTTTTTCAATTTTTTGCGATTTTTTTTTCGCATTTAAATTTTTTTAATTTTGGAATCGTTAACTCTTTTTTACTTGCTAGAGTTACTGTTATTTTACTTCACAACAGCTGTCATTAGCTGTTATTTTACACCACAACCTTACGCAAGCAACATCAAGCTATAAAGCAGAGCTTTTCAACAAACGAAAAAAAAATAGAAATCAAATTAAAATAGAACCCTGATATTTACGTCTAATATTTTCATGTCTTATTGAAAATATGTGAACACACGTAAAAAAACTTTTTTAATTTGTTTTAATAATTAACGATATTAAAACAATAAAAAAAAGTTAAAATTGAAATATTAATGGTAAAAAAAATCAATTTGAAAAGAAGTCAAAGTATTTGTGCAGATGTTAATAAATTTTATGATCAAATAAAGTTCTTTGATAATCTCGATGAATCTAAAAGAAAACTAATAAATTATCTAAACTAAAATTTGTCTGCCTAAAATTGATTTTGGTATTTTGTATAAACATTAGGGCGGGTCGATTAAAAAATCGCTCAAATAACAAGAAAAATCGTATTCTATGGATCAAAATAAGAAACTTTGCCGAAGGAACCATACCTCTAAAATGTATTTTGATGTCCCGACTTTTGATCCAAAGGGTCAAATTTTGAAACATGTGCATGACGATGAGTAATATTTAATTGCTTATCAAAAAAGGAGAATACGCAGACGTCTAGGTATAGTTTAAATAACCAAGACACAGATTGTAAAGTGCCAAAAATTGTGATTTTTTGAAATGTTTGTATGGGCAACCCCCCAGGAGTGGATCCAGGGGATGTGCCACTGCCATAGGTGGGTCGGCTCTCCAAAATTAGTGGGGGTCGGTCATACATTTTGACTCGATTGAGGCACACTAAATCAAAGTGTAATTTTTCAAAATTTGACCCTTCGGATCAAAAGCCGGAACATCAAAATACATTTTAGAGGTATGGTTTCTTTGGCAAAGTTTCTTATTTTGATCCCTAGAATACGATTTTCTTTGTAATTTGAGCGATTTTTTTGCCTCCATACAAATCGACCCGCCCTAATAAACATACATACATATGTATTATTATATTTGTGTTCTTTAAATGCTAATAGAAAAATGCTCAGCTGTAAATAATTTGTAGCTGAATATACATATGTACATACATATGTACGTATGTATAAATAAATAAATTCATTATCTGTTGTCGAAATAAAATTTTTTACGTGTTGCCAAGCTTTGACTATCGGTTTTCCACTTCAAAATAATCTTTAACAGTTTGCTTTTAAACAGCAAATTGATGAAAATAAAAAAATTGTGTTTTTAGTGCAAAGTATGACCAATAAAACATCTCATTATTATAAACCGTTTTGTTAACAAAAAGTGGTGTCCTGAACCATTGTGAGTTGTTGTAAATGTTAATATTTTATAGTTGTTCATTTTATATGACTTAATAGTAAAACAAGTTGAAATTCCTGGTGCTGGAATTTAACTTTTCACAGATACACATTAACTAAGTGTAAATATAAAAAGTTTTTGCGAAAAGAAAAAAAAAAAAACTTTTAACACTTGCAAGACAATATTATTGTTGAAAATTTGTCAATGAAAAAGTTGATTGCAAACACGAAGTTACAGTGTTTTTTAATTATTTTTGAAAAGTTTACGAATATGTACACAAGGCCCATTAATTAGGTCGATGCAACTCTACAACAATAAAAAAAACAAAAGGCATTTTGTTTGTGTATAACTATCGAAAAAATGTCTTGCGTGTATTTTGAAATTTTGTATTTAATGTAAGATTTTTGTTTTATTTTATTATTGTGCAAATTACATATCAATAACATTTTAAGTGTAGTTCCGTTGTTAAAGGATGTTATTACAGCTTTAAAGGCACAAGTTTTTTGTTTACAATTGTTTTAAATTTGAAATAAACAAAAAATATCAACGAAAAAGTAATAAGCTTTTGACAGCTTCACGAAAAAAATACAACACTACAAAAAAGTCAGCTGTTGACTTGCATTGACCTATTTAATGGGCCTTGTATGTACATATGCATGTGTCATTCTGTTAAAAAAAAATTAAATAAATACAGTTTTTGTTTTGAGAAAACCGTGTAGTGAGTTTCTGCCCTTTGTGCCCAAATTCACTAACATTAGTTTACTAAGGGCTTAGGATATTTTATTCACAGCTCTTAGTTTACTGTTAGTTAAGCCAAAAGCCATTTTTTGTCCATTTTTTTAATAATAGGACTTACACTGCACTCACAAATTATGTTCAAAAATTAAGTTTTTGATATTTTCCGGATTAAGTAATAGTGGTCATCTAATTTTCCAAGTTCGACTGTTTATATAATTTCTAATTGCATCAGATACAAGCGTCCACATTTCTAACGTTTAAAAAATAGTCTGCACTTGTGAGAAAAGTAATCTTTTTTAAATATTTTTTTTTCCAACTTTAAATGATTAACATTTAAATAATTCTTATTTTTTAGTTGGATATGAATGTTTCTCTCATAAAAACGTCTACTGTTTTAAGCCAGTAATAGTGACACTCTCAATTTCAAACCAGATTGACACTATTGGCAACATCCTGTGGTTCTTGCTTTGTTACAGTTTTAAGAGATAATATATAATCAGTTGATGTTAATTTGCACTGTGCAAAATGTCTTATATGAAATGGAAGAATGATTGTGCGTATAAGCACGTAAAAAATTTATTTTTATTTAAAAAACAATATAAAAACCGAAAAATTAATTAAGAATATTGAAAATTGTTCTAAACTGGTCAATTGAACAATATTTTCAATGTAAAAACAACAACGAACAGTTTGTTTGAATTTGTTGTTTAGTTGCTACACACAGAAGTGTAAATTAAAATATTTAGTACATGTTTGACCACCACTGCTTGAAACCTTTTTAGGTAATTATTTGAATACATAAAGTTGATCTCTTTGCACATCTTTTTATCTTTTTAATACGAATTTTAACTGTGCGACAATTTGCACTCCTCCATACACACATTGTCCCATTAACGAAGACTTGTTGTTGTGTGACAAACCAAAATCTTATTACAGAAATAGTTGTAAAAGTACATATGCAATCTAAATCAAAATTTATTTGTTTTCTAATTTAAGGATCCTACACTTGAAGAACA
>NDXZ01034353.1:0-11231 GCA_003055125.1 Paykullia maculata
GATTTTTGATGAAACTTTTATCATCAACCATTTTTATCAAATATTTGTGATATTGATTAGGTTTCCTGATCTCGATATATTTATATAGAATTGTTTTTTTTTTGTATATTTCAATTTTGATAGAAAAAAATTAAAAAAAAATTTTAGTATCGATAACACTTTTACCAACAAATTTCATTTAACAATTTTTTTTACCGAAACATATTTTAAATTTATTAATTAATTTAATTCTGGCTTAAAGTTCTTATATTTTGAAAGTGTGATATGTTGAGAATGTTAATATTTTATTTAAAAATTCATTTACCATATAAAATTAGCCGAGTGGAATGCATTTTCGAAACCAGCTACGATTTCATATTTTACTTTGATTAAATTTTTAGACAATAAAATGTGGTTGAATAATTGTTAAAGAATTTATATAAAGAAAAAAATATATGTTTTGTTTAATTTTGATAATCGATTAAAAAATGTTAAAAAAACTTAAAATAGTTGTCGATAACTTTCTAAAAATCTTTTGTTATCGATAAGTTGTTGACAATAAATTTTTAGAAAAAAATTTGTACACATTTTGTTTTGTCGGCTATTTTTAAAGAAAAATTTTTTATCCAAAAACTTTAATAGAGGAAGTTTGCTATCAAAAATATTTTATATTAAAAAACAGGGTTGAAAATGCTACCGTCAACATGTATAAACAGCATAGCAAACAGCAGCTTTTCGATACATGTTGACGGCAGCATTTTAAACGCTGTTCAAAAATTTCTGTTTATAACAATTTTTCTGAAAAATTCTTTTTTCAATAAGTTTTTGAGAACGAACTTTAATCAAGAAGTTTCTCAAAACAATACTTTTTTACACACAAAATTTTATTATCGATAAACTACAAGGAAAAATTCATTGATAAATTCAATAGAAACTCACGTGTGTTTTATTAAAGTTTGTACTAATAATATTTGCCATCGCTTAATTCGTATACAAAACTACTGCATAATTCTAGGGATTATAACACCTAAACCCTTTATTATTTTGCTTCTAAATTACTATCCGCTTTGGTTTAAAATATAAGTTTTTGTTGAGAAAAAATTATGAATGAATTTGTGTATGTGTGTGTGTGTGTGTGTGTAGAAATCCCTTAAACAAATACCCAAGTTTAGCTGGGTATACTACAGTTGTTAGCAACAGTTCAACTGAAAACAAGATTTTTCTAAAAAAAGAAAAGAATAGCAAGAGCCTTCACATTTCAGTAGACATAAAAATCAACAACAAAAAATTATAAAAATATATGAAACTATGTGTATGTGTGTGTGTGTGTGTGTGTGCAAGTAGGTGTAGTGGTGTTTGTTGGCTGTAGCTTATCCTTACACTTTACACTACAGTGAATACATTAAAAATTATGTGCGAGTGTGACTAAAGTCCTGGCTGACTTGGCTTTTGGTTTTTTTTCTTTTCTGTTGTTAATTCATTTTGTTATTTACTAAGCATTCCAAAAAGGATTGTTGTAGCTATTTTCTTGGTTTTTTTCCTTTTCCTCTTTGTTTTTTTTTCTTATTTTAAACTTGCCAGGACTTCAGTCTGACTATGAGTGAGTGCAGCAAAGAGGCTGACAAAACGTATATGTTGCATAAGTATGTATAGAATTTTTTGTTTATAACAAAGAGAATTTAAGATAAAACATACACATGGACATTTGTCAATAGTTTTGTTAAATTCTAAAGAACAAAACGCAAAAAAGAAAGGATAAAAACAAATAGCGTTTCACACATTTACACTTTTACACCTTGTAACAGGGCTTTTTTAGTTTTGTATTATTTTATCCTTCTATTCGAACGTCTGAGGGTGTGTGTATGTGTGTGTTTTAGTGTGAAAGGTGTTGATATATGTGTAAAGGATAACACTACTAACTATAACATTACCGGTTGGTTCTATCTATTGTTTTCGTTGTATGTGGGCACTTTGAAAAGTGTCTGTAAAATTGAATGGAATTTAATTAAAGGTATCATCTGACTTTTCATTTTTTGTATAATTTTAAATCCCCATCAACCTGCCCTCCTACTTGTTCAGCTTTTTGTTCTTTTTATAGTTTTTCATGTCGTTACATGGAAAAAGAAATAAAGTCAAGTGTGCAGTATCAGCATTATTATGTTGGCACATTTATGTTGCAGCATTAACGTACTCTTAAATGTAGGTAAAAGAGTTTCTATATTTTTTTTCCAACAATAAACTAAAAGGATAACAAATTTTTAAATCGCCAAAGAAAATAAATTATTCTGCTTTTCTTTTTTTTTTTAATTTTAATCCTTTAACACGACAGCACATTTTTTGTTGCCATTACCATTCTTCTTCCTCTTATTGCCTTTGAAGTTTAAACTTATGTTAAAGGAAAGATTGTTCTTGTTGTTGTTTTTGTATGGAATAATAATAAGCTTGATTTCTTGGTGTTTGTTTAAAGGTTTTATGTTAATTTACAATAAAAAAGCCGCTTGCAGATGTCAGGCAACTGCACACTGACCCCTTTTGATTTAATGTTTAAATGCATTTTTATTTGATGTTTAATTTAAGGAAAACAACAGCAGGCAATTAAGAAAATATATTTAAAACGATACAGATTATTAAACCATATTTAAGGACAATAATTTGAAATACTTTTATTAATAGATATTTATTCGATAACGAATTTTTTTTAAGAAAAATTATTGAAACCAAAATGTATATAAAAATGTGATTAATAAAAAATATCTTTTAAAAAAATTGTTTTTTAAAAATTATGGAAAAAAATATATCGATAGCGGAATTTTTATTTTAATTAATCGATAACTTAGACCTTTCAAATTTTTTTGATAAAAAGTTTCTTGCAAACATTTAAAAAAATTGTTTATTAATGTTTGTTATTGAATGGTAAAAGATTAACCGATAACAGACCTTTATTTGTTTAAGTTATCGATAAAAAAAATTTTTTTCCAATAAAACATAATTTACAAAAATGTTTGGTAACAAATTTGCCTTAAAAATATTTTTTTTTGATTGCAAAACTTTCTGTTAAAAAAGTTAATCAATAACAAGATCTTGTTTATAATAACTTTTCGATAACAAAAATACATTTTTTTAGTTTTAAGTAAATAATAATAATTTTCTAAAAAACCTATTGACAACAAAATTGTCTTAATAAACAGTTTTCAGTTACAAAAAGTTTTCTATAAGACCTATAAAAATTTATCGATAACAAATAATTCAAATTCTTCCAGAAAAATTTAAAAAGAAAAAATTGGGGTTGGAAACAATATTTTTATAAAATATATTGATAGCAAAACTATACAAATTTATCGACAACTAAAAATTTTGCAATAAAATTTATCGATAACAATATATTTTTGACATCAGCATTTTAAATGTTTTTTACGAACTTTAATTTGTTTTAAGACAATTATTTTTGGGTTTATTCTGGCTTAAGTTCATTTTAAATTTCTTAGAAATTAATTTTTTTCTAAAAATATAATTTGTTAAAAATTATTGCAAAAATTTATTTTTTTAAATATTTTGTAAAAATTTTTTAATAAAAATTAAAAATATATAATAAATAGCAAGAAGTTTTTTTATAAAAGTTAAACGATAAATAATTGTTTGATATCTAAAATTAACTAAAAAGCATATTTAAAAACATCCAACAAAAACATTTTTTTTTAAACTTTCCACAATCACTTTAATGCTTTTGTTTCCCCAGGGGTTAATTTGCAGCAAAATTTTTAAAATAAAAATAAAAACACATTTACGTGCGCTTCTATTATCATGATTTTCATTTGCTGAGTAATCATAATTTCACTTACACATACAAAACACATGCAAACACAATTCCCTAGCGTGATAAAAGAACTTTTTCACACCTTTAAAATCAGTGCATGAAATGAAAATAAAAGAAAATGAAAAAATGTTGTTATGATTTAAGTTGGAGCCTGTGCCCCCTTCCCTTAGGTTGATTACAATACAATACAACTAACTCCCTTTACTCAGTGCTAAGTTGATCTACTATTTTTACTCAGATTTATTTTGTTTCTTTGTTTTTGTTGAGAATAGTAATTGCAGCTGAGAGAAAGTCTAGATGGCTCTAAGTCTTTCTATTTGCTGGTCTGGCTTATTTTCTTTTTTTGCTAGTTTTGTTTGTACAAGAAAAACTTGTTGTTTTTTATTGTTGTTGTTATTGTTCTAACAGGCCTTTAGCTATTAACCTAAATCTCAAGAGATTTAGCTTTTATTTTTATCCTCCTTGTTCTTGTGTAAGCCAGTACGGGTATGTGTGTGTGTGTCTGTCCAATGCGGAATGTTTGTATTAAAGTTATTGTTTCAATTCTTGCTGCAGTTTTATTTTCCTAATTTTTCTTTTGCTGATTTAACATTAAAAAAATATATAAAAAATAAATAAATAAACAAAGTCATAATTTGCAACCAACAACAACGTTTTTTATGATCAAAAAAACAAGGACTCGTATTGTTTATGAGTAAATCTCTATGTGTGTTTGTTTGTATTGACGGCTACGTGTATTCCTTACTCTACTACTTTTACAATTGCCATTTTTCAATTTGTGTTGCCTGTGTGGGTTTGTATAAACGTGTAAAGGTATTTGGTTTTTATTGTATTTATGTGCGTTCGTTTGGTACGTGTACTCGTGTTAGTAAATTTTATCCTGTTTAAAGGACAATTCTATCCGGTATTGTTGTTATTTGTCTTTTGTGATGTCGCCCAAGATGTTGTGTTTTTGATATACATCGTGTCTCTTGGGTGAAAGTTCAACGAAGTTCTATTTCACTTGTGTAAAGTTGTATTTGTTGTTTGTTGTTTGTGTGTTTTTTTATTTTTTTATTAAAAAATCACATCTGGTTTTTTTTCATGTGGATAAAGTTTTTATTGTTCATAATTTGTTTATTTATATGTATGTATATCTTTTTTATTAGCACTTTCTTCCTCATCTAATGAAATTATTATCATTTTTGGTTTTGAAGTTTACTTTTCAATACCTTTTGAGAAGAAACGCTAAACTTAAAATTATATAAATTTTTAAGTTTAAATTAAGGACTTTAAGGACTTAAGAAAATAATTTAGAAAAAAAGTATCACTAAAGGCATCTCTCAAAGCGAAAAACTAATTACTTAAAAAAACATCTTTCAAAATTTAAAAATTATTTTATGCCAAAATTCTGCTTAAGAAATTTAAAATGAAAAAGTGGAGTTACGCCGAATTACTTCGTAATTTTCCCACATTTAAGATTAAACAATTTAAAATGTTTCTATCATATTTTATCGATCACAAATTTTTGTATACCAATATATCAATAACTGCAACTTTTAGTTTGAATTAAGTCAATATTTTTTTCTTCGAAATTTAAAAAAAAACCGAAACTTACAAACATTAACAAATTTTCTCTAGGCTTTAATTACTAATTTTTTTATAAAAATTATTTAATGATTAACCGGTTTTTTACAAAAATTTCCTTTAAATATTTGTTTACTGATATTCATATCAAAATTTTTCTAAGGAAAAATTATCAACAACATTTGTTTATACTAATTTATTGATACCAAAAATTTGTTAAAAAAAATTTATCTAAAAAAAAGATTTTTTAGAAATATTTGTCGATAACTAAATAAGGAGAAGAATTTAAAAAAAAAAAGTTTGCTGTAAACGCTTATCGATAACAAAATTTTTTTTATAACAATTTATATATCAAAAAAAATTGTCTACGAAAATGTATATTAACTAACTGATAGCATTTATTACAAACAGTTATCGGTAAGAAATATATTTCTCAAAATAATTTATCGACAACAAAAATTTGTTTAATGCAAGATTATTGATAAAAAAATAGCGATTAATTATATCCTTTTTTATTAAGTTTATCGATAGCCTTATAAATATATTAAAAATCAATCGATAATGAAAATATTTTTAAAATATTGTCTATAACAAAAACAAACAAAAAATTGTTCTAGAAAACCTAAAAGGAAACCTAACGTTTTATGAAAAAAAATATTTTAAAATGTGAACGTCCTTTTTAAAGTCATATAAAGTGTAATTTATAGAAACTATAAAGATTTTTGTTCCCTTCAAAATGTTTGTGTTAAAAGCATTTTGTTGTTGTAATATCTAAGTAGTATTAAAGCCATAGAATTTTGTTTGTAAATGGGTCAGTTTGTTCGTTGGTAACACCTAAAGGGTTTTTTTTTAATAAAAAAAACTTATTTCTCTCTCTCTTTCACTTGCTTTAATGTTTTTGTAGGCATTTAATCATTAGTAAAGAATCGTTTCCGTATCCCACAAACCAAAATATGTAGACCTTATTTATGTATTATGAATTGTAGATGTAAGTATGTAAGTATACCTTATTTAATACACTTTTAATGTTGTTGCTGTTGTTTTTTTGGATAACAAAATACTGTTGAACTCAACTAATGCCATCCAAATCCTTTGTTGCAGTTAAAACACCTGCTTCGTTTTTTATTAAAAACGAAAAAAAAACAAAGAAAAAAATTGAAAATTTGTAGAAGTTATTATATAAATAATCAACGGAGGTTTTAGCAAAGTTTTTATTTTATTAAATAATTTATATTTTAAAAAATTGTGAAGTAATTTCTGTATATAAAAAAATTGTTCTTTGAATTTTTAACTAAACGGAAACGTCTGCTGTAGGGTGTATTATAAAAAATATGACAAGAATAATTCTTAAATTAAAAACTTTTTTTTAAAACAAAAAACAGTTGAAACAAAAAACAAAATCATAAATTTTATAAATTTTATTATGAATTTTTTACACGACTTGTGTTTAAACACACATGAGATCCATAAAACTTTATAATTTCAATACAAATGCTTTTTGTTTACAAACACCCAAATACACACTCCCACACACACACACTTACAGCATCCGCATCCTGTGTGTGCCCTAAGCATTCGGTAGAGACACGCTTATATTAAATAGAACAACAAAAGCATACAGATTACAAAAGAGTTCAACAAAATGTCAAAAAAAAATAAAAACAACAACATGAACAAAACAAAAAAATAATAATGAAAAAGAAAACAAAGTAAATGTCATTCAACTTTATTATTTTAAGCTCCAGTTTTTTTTTACTCAAAAAAAGCTTTTTTTAAAGTCATTTGAAAAGGACGAAATAACATTAATTATGGACGTTTTTGCTGATGTTTTGTACGAGACCATATTTTAATAATTGAGAGTTTTAATTACAGCTTTAAAATCTTTGTTTATTTAAGAAATGTTAAACTTAAGAAAAAAACATCTTAATTCTTAAAGAATTAAAGAAACTTAAAAATTATTGAAATAAAAATATTTCTTATCAACCCTGAAGTAAAAATTATTTGGCAAAAAACATTTTTTTTTTTTAAATTGTTTTTGACAATCATTTTTCCACAAGAAAATTTTGTTATCGGTTTCAAGTTAAAAAAAAACTTGTTTTTGTCATAATGTTGTTGTTGTATCATTTTATCGATTCAATTTTGTTATTTATTGGAAAAGTTTCGAATATTATAACATTTTTTAAGTAATATTTTCGTGTTTAATAAATTTTTATTAAAACTTGTTTATAGAAAAATTTTTGTTATCGAAAATTTTGATAGAAAAATTAAAATTATTGAAAATATTTTTTAAGAAAAACTATTTATAGGTTTTTTTATCGGTTAAATTAATGACAAAAATGTTTATTGGAAAGTTAAAAAAAAAAATTTTTTTCAGAAGCCTTAAATAAAATATTTTTGTTATAAATTAGTTTTTTTAATGAATATGTTATTTATTCTGGCTCAATTTTCATTTAAAATTTTTTTTTATTTTATTATTTTTTTTATTTTATTTTTTTTTTTTTTTGTTTGTGATAATTGAAAGAATATTCTAAAAAGAAAGTTTCCCATTTTTGAAACCAGCTACGGTTTTATTTTCAGCACTCTTTGATCGGAATTTTAGTGTTTGATGTAAATATTATCTATTTAACTCACGATATTCATATTTCCTATCACACTTGAGTGACAACGATTTGAACAGTTGAAAATTTACTCAATCAAAAAAAGTGTTAGAATCACAAGAAAAACGAAGAACTGACTGATGAAAAAAAAGAAGAAGAATAATGCAATATACACGCTGCACAATTGTAATCAATGGAAATTAAAGAAAGAAATTAAAAAAAAAACTACACTTCCAAAAATTTACAAAGAAAACTAAGTAGAAACAAGAATTAATAAACAGCCACATTTTCCGGCTATAATAGTTATTGAGTAGTCAGTTAGTTATTGGCATTTGAGACATACAGACAGTCAAATAGATTGACAGCATAAGGCATTTTATTAAAGGTTCCCAGATTTATTTAAGCGTATCTCTATAATGAAACTTCTTGTCACAAAAACTCAGCAAATAACTAAAGAAGTTTTATTTATATTTTATTTATTTTTTTATAAATTTAAAAACTTGAAAAAATCGCGTCAAATAAATTGTGATTTTCTAAGAAACCCTTATTTTTTTTAAATCCCAAGGTTTCATCCAACTACCTGATTAATCTCCAATTGGGGGATGAATTTTTTAATACGGCAGCACTCTATTCATTCACTCAGCGATTTAGTCAGTAGAATGCAATTTCTTTTAAACATAAATAAATGGTGTTTTCTTAAGCCTAATAAAACTAATAAACTGTCATATGGCGTTCACTTTTTTATATTTATTATCAGTTAACTCTGGCAAAACATTATGAATAGATGAATTCGCACAACTTATAAATGACTTTTTTATGTGATATTGATTCGGCCGAGATGTGGTGCGTCTGCAACAATCGGCTTATCGAAATCGAAATTTTGCGTTTAGTTGATTTCAAGAAAGGAACCCGCAATTGGCTTCCATGATCATACGATTTGACACACTTTGATTAGTTGAACTTATTTTATTATATTATAATGAATTTTTTATTTTTTCTGGGTCAAGTTCATTTTAGAAATTAGTTTTTGTATTAAAATTTTAAACTGTAATTTTTATACAAAAATTTTGTTATCCACATAGTTTATAAAAAATATTTAGTTTTCGATAAATTTTTGTAGAAATATTTTTTTTATCGATACACTTTTGTAAAAGATGCTGGTTATTTTTACTTTTTTATACCAAAATATTTTTTACAAAATTTATGTGGATCATTTGCTTTCAATAAATATTTATAGATAACACATTTTTTTTGTAAAACAAAGCTTAAGCAAAATTTTTCCAAAAAGTAAGGTAAATAAAACAATTTAGGTAATGAAATAGAGATAAAATGTAAAAGTTTTATCAAAGTTTTCTAAATAAAAATTGTACTCAAAATTCTATAAAAAAATATATATAAAAAATTGATTACAAAATTTTCCTATAATATAAGAAAAAGAAAATTTTATTAAAAAAAACACTACAGAAGTCCCGCTTTATGTATTAAAACTATGAATATTTCATTTTCATATTATAAACATAAATATATGTATGATTTAACCCTTTTTACTGCAAAAACGGGCAATCAAGGCAAAATAACAAATTGACTTGATTTGATTTAAACACAAATATTTCTGTATGTTTTTTTAATACTTGTTCCAAATGTATATACATATGCATATACATATAAATGTATATATGTATGTAAATAAGTCTAAATAAAAAAGGAAATAGAAAAGGTTTTTATTTGTAAAAATATGTGTTTTTTTCTACAAATTTGTGATGAAAAATAAACTCTAATTTGCATATTTTGTTTATGCATTTCTATGGCAGTAGTTTTACTGAGTATATCGTTCTCCTCTCCTCTACACTCCTCATCGTGTTTTTATGAAAACAAATAAAATATTTAGAACTTGTTTTCGTTTTGCAAAACTCCAACTACAATTACAAAAAAACAAAATAAATGTAAACATAAACTTTTATTTTTTATATTAATGCAACTTAAATACACATTCGCACAAACAAATACTCACTCTCCTTTGTGCCGTTAAATTTGTTACATATCTCCTCTCCCTTAATATTTTTACCATACTCAATCATCTCGCACTACTTTATACATATAAATAAACAAATACTTACTCTCACACGCATTTGTTTAATGAAAATATGTATATTTTTAGTTTTTGCTGTTGCGTTATGAGCACTTATGAATAAATTTTGTTTCATACAGGGGTAAAAGAGGGCAAAAGGGGTTTTAGTTTATAGATAACGAATAAAAGATACACTAAAAATATTTCTAAGAATACAAAATGTAAAAAACAAAGTTTGAAAATCGCTTCATTTTTATTGGCAAAATTATGCTATAAAGAGGTTTTTAAAAACATAATTGTGTAATCGATATAAAGATTTTTCAGCAAATATTTAGTATCGTTAAATATTATGTTTAAATTTATATTTTTTTAATAGTTTTAAATAAAATTGTTTCTAATCGAATAATTATCGTATTTTAAAAATTTAAACAAGATTTTTTATGAAATTGTTATTATAATATTCATATTATAAAATGCGTATGTTAATTTTTGTATGCAAATTTTAATTAAAAATTTATATTACTAAAATTAAAACGTATTTTAGTTTTAATTGAACCTAATATTTATGAATAAAACTTTGAAAAAACTCTTACACAGTTAATTTTCCTGGTAGTTTACCGTTATATAATAGTTTATATTTATAGTAAAATCACACACATACATTCTTGTTAATTCATACATATGTACAAATGTATGTATGTATGTATGCCGTTGTGTATATATATTTTATCCTTCCTCATTTATTTCCTTTTTTTTCATAATATATTTTTATATGTATTAATATATGGTTTTTTATTCTTATTTTCTTGTTTGTAGGATTTACAATCGGAAATTGAAACACATCGTGTGGTTTATGATCGTCTCGATGGCACAGGACGTAAACTTTTGGGTTCACTCACCTCCCAAGAAGATGCGGTCATGTTACAGCGTCGCTTGGATGAAATGAATCAACGTTGGAATAATTTAAAATCAAAAAGTATTGCAATCAGGTAAGTGAACGAAAAAAAATTTCACATTTCGAAAAAAAAATAAAAAGGATAAACAACAACAACAAAAAGTGAATGAATGAATAAAAAACATATATTAACATTTGTATTCACATAAAGTCAATACACAATTTACGTTTTCTTTTCTTTTCATTGCTGTTTGTTTGTATGTGCGTGTGTGTTTGTGTGTCAAGTAATACCGATATCATACAAAAAACAAA
>NDXZ01034370.1:0-17622 GCA_003055125.1 Paykullia maculata
AATGACAAACCTATATATACCCTTAACACATGTGTGTGATAACATAGAGTAGGGTTTGACGAAAAATATCGATATAATAATATATCGATTTATTTTTAATATCAATCGATATATTTCGTCGATATTTAACTTTGCAATAAATCGATATATCAATATTTTTTTTAAAATATTTTTGAACTCTGGTTTTGTATTTTATGTTATTAGTTTGTAAAAAAAAAATATCTTGTCGCAGTCTTTGACAACAACTGCGCTACAAATTTGATCACATTTACACACCCGTAACTGTTCCTATGAGGAGCATATGCTAACATTTAATTTAAAAAAATTGTTTAACTCACAACCCTCTTGTAAAATCATATAGGTTGTATTGTTGTAAATCTTCACACATGTTGTGCTAATTTGCAATATACAAATTTATTATGAGTGTTTTTGAAATTTTGTATTGTTTATAACTTTTGTAAGTGGCTTCTCTATTTACCTGACTTCTATTGTTATTTGACGTTTAACAATATATAGAAGTGATCGATGTAATAGCATCTTAATGTTAACAGCTAAATAATGCAAGAATGTAATGCAATACATAATAAATGATAAAACAAGGCGTTTTAAATTAAACAACTATTTAATAAACAATTTGGCTATAAAATAAATATACATATATTTTTCCACCTTAATAATATTTTGATTTTCTTTTATAATCTTCTAAAAACCCATTAATTTTAATTATATTTTGTAGTTGAATTGTTAACGTGTTTTATCCATGACATATGTCTAGTCCGCCTTAAAGCTGTCAATATTAATTTGTAATTTAAAAACAGCTTTTTACCGTTTTCAAATTAGTGCCTGCCCAATGACATTCAAGTTTTTGTTTAAAAAAATGTGTAGAAAACTCAACACTTAATTAGTAAATTTTATCAATTTCTTACTGCAGCTACTTGTTCGTTTCTTAAAACAAGTGTTAAAAACTTTGTCACAAATGTGGGGAAACTTATTTTTTTCTTCTTCTAGGTGTTGCATTTGTTAAACATGTTAAACAGTGAAGAAGAAGTGTGAGTGTAATTAAAAATGTTAATGCTTTTGAACAAAAATGTATTAATTATTTTAAAAAAGAACATCATTTTCAATTTAAATATTGAAACAAACAATTTCAGAAGAATTGGAAAACATTTTACAAGATTTTTTAAATGTTGATAAGTTGATTAAATCTTAAGTCTTAAACTGAAATACAAAATACCTTAATATACATACCGCAAGCACCACATTTTGTTTTGTTTCAGTTTTTTAACAAAGAAAACTAATGACAAAAAATTAGAGACTGTGAATGCAATGTGTAAAAGTAATGAACGATTCAAACGTCTGAATAAATGGATGGATGGTGGGTTGGGTTATTTGACAATGGCGGCTAGAAGCAACTGACCTTATTAATAAAGATTAGGTGACGATTTAAGCACAATCATCTCAAATAAAATAGAGAAGTTAATAAAGCAGTTAACAGCTTAATTAAAGGTAACAGATGTTAAATGTTTTCATGAGCTTAAATGAGAATTTATGACAAACTTAAAAAAAAGAACATGAAAATTTGGGATTTTTTTTTATGTAAAAATATGTTAATTAACCCGATAAACTCTGTTTAACATTTCTTCTTGTATTAAGAAATAAAAGTTTTTCTTTTGTTTTTTGTTTTTGTTCTTTGCTTTGTTATTTTTCCTTAATATTCTACATTAATGATATTAAAAGAAGAAAGAACAACAACCAAATGGAAAATTTAAATTTATTGGTAAGTGTTAATAAAAGCAACCCATTGTGCTGCTGACGGCAATAAAACAGGTAAGACACTAGACAAACTAAACATTAGTTCTTTAATTTATACATAGATACATGCAGACATAGATACATACATGTATATGCATGTATGTATGTATGTATTTAGTCATTTGTTGTAACCAATTTAAGAGGGGAGTATAATCGCCGTCATTATTATTATCATTCGAAATTGTAAATTTTATCATCATGAACTGCTGCTGTGTATCATGTCGTATTTTACGACTTTAATTCTAAATTGATTTGCATAAAGTTTTCCTTAAAATCCATACAAGTGTGTCTATCGGTTTTTTTATGTTTTTAGTTTATCTTATAAATTGAATTGTTTGATTTCTCTTACATGTACATATTTAGTCTGTCTGTGCGTTTGTATTTTCTTTGTTTTAAAATTTAAAATTCTTTAAAGATAAGTGTTAATTTCTACGTGTTGCTTACAACGCTTTCCATTTGCTCAGCAGGGATGTTGCTGTTATTGTATTGGAAAATAATTTTCAAATATAATTTTGTGCAAGATTTTAAAATTCAAAATAAAATTTTAATTTCTTTATAACAGTCTTTCTAGCTTTTTATGTAAATATGTAAAAATCAGTATAACATTTTGAAAGTATTTACGTAAACAAAGAAAAATTAGTTCTATTTAATAAGTTTAATCTTATTATTTTCTTTATAATTTGTTAACTGCTGTAGGAAGCCCTCAAAATACCTGCAACTTTGCTAATTAGGCAAAGTTGAAAATACTTATATTATCTAATATGCAGCAATAATACTTGTTCATTTCTATGTTATTTAAACCAGCAATTAAATGCTTTGGTTGCAAAGCCATTTAAACATCTATAAACAAAAAAAAAAAACTCTTATGCCTTGCTTCTTTCTTTCTTTCTCTCTCTCTTTAAAGGTTCTCTAATTACCTTTTGTAAATAAGATTGCAATTACTTAAACCTTTTCTTATAAACGTACATATGTACGTTGTTAGTTTAGCCTGGTATTAACCTACATTTAGACATAAAAATTTCCTTTTTAAATCTTAAGCCTTAAGGGCGTAGCGGTAATTATAATGTCAGATAAACAGAAAGGATGTGCACTTCTGTATGTGCGTATGTGTGTGTATGTTTTCGTATTTGTATAGCTGGATAAAGGTAAAAGAGTTTTAAGTTTTAATAAAAAAAATGTCTTTGAAGAAAATACTTTAAGTCCTCATCATAATTATTATAGTTATATTGGTAGTTTACATCTGATTAGTGTAATTTGCTCTTAAATGTTTGGTAAATTCCATATGAAGTGAATAAATTTTTTATAGATTTAGCTGCAAACATTCTTTTGCTTTAAAGTTAAAAAAATATATATATTTATTTACAAAATGTTTTGTTTTAATAATTTTTACTTATGAAAAAGATTTTATACTAAAGTTAAACAATTCTTATTTGAAATTTCAAGGAAGGAAGAAAGGAAGGACAAATTCAGGCAAGTTTGGTACACCGATATCAGAAGGCACATTAGAATACCTTAACAGAAAGATATATATAGAAAATAGATTTATTGTGGCAACCGAATTCTCTGCCAATCGAATAATTAGGTTTTATAGCTAAATTTTTCATTTAAGGTAATTAATTCCTATTGCAAGATTAGTAATTATTGATTGTTGACTCTAGATTTTCCTTTCAATATGAAATTTTGTTTTGCAATTATTTCGATTGGCAACGATTCTGGTTTTCACAAGCGAAACTATTTTCTCTGTATTTAAAATCTTAATGTTGCCTACTGAGAACATGCGGTGTCCATGGGATCAACAATTGACCTCGAGGAAACACGAAAGTGACACTCAGTGATACATGTGGGAGATCGTAGAAGAAACAATGACCAACAAAAATTAAGTTGTTGTTTTTGCAGAGCTGGGCAGTTGCATATAAAACACAGCTGTCGTCATAATGAAAAGAAATGCATGAGACATTCAGTAAATAATGCAGAATAAAATCAGAAGTACAATTTCTTTTATTTTTCAAATTTAATAAGCATTTTTGTTCTACTAACTGCGTGTAATGGGCCAAGATAATCTGTTACCAGTTGAGTGCAGATTCTGATTTTACAGTAAATGAGTTTTACGAAGATGTTTATTTACTTCCTTCATGGTAGAATTCAGTTTCTCTTTTCAATTCGCCGCTGGGTTTGTCGCAAAAATCTTAGCGTATAAAACGATACAAGTATTAGACAATCTGAGAGATTTTGAGATGTAGAATTCGTTAGGAAATATGCCAGTGCCGATTTCCATATCCATCTTCCATATTGAGTAAGACCTAAGACCGCATTTACTCTACAAACCAGTGTTGCAAGTTTAGGTTTTTTTTATTCATTTAGGGTTAAACTTAGGGGACACAAATTCATTAGGAAAAAATCTTAGGAGCAAAAATTTGTGTTTAGGGAATTTTTAGGGGATTTAACTCTCTGGTAGTTTGGTAAAACAGCATTTTCAGAAGACAATTTACTCTCAGTTTTACATTGAAAAATAATAAAATAACTAAATGTACAATATTTTACAACTTATATGGCGAAAATGGCAAAAGAAAAAGTGAAAAGTAAATACTTGATAAGTTTGGAGAAAATTAAATCCAAAATGTATTAATATAAAAAAAAGCGGATTCTACTAACTTTAAAAAAATGTATGAAAATATTTTATTAAACAAGAATATGTATTTAAAATTATAAAAAATGTTTTGGAGGTTAATTAACTTGAAATAAAAATATTTTTAAAAAAAAGTTGAATTTAAGGGGTTTTATAAATTTTTTTAGTGGGAAGAGAGAAAAGATGAACGAATGAATTTTTCTTTTCTTTAATAAAAAGAAATGCCCAAAAAAATATATTTAATAAGATATTAAAAAGCAATAGTTCCTTATGATTTGTTTTTATATTAATAATCTTATTTGGGCTTAAAATGGACATAAAAGTACACTCACAAATGATATATATAATGGTCTATATACGAGTTACCTTAAGTTGCCAGTGGTTTTTTTTTCTTTGTGCTTAAGATAATTGATCTAAAGACAAAACTAAATCTAGTATGAATAAATATTATTCCTGTACGAATTAAGTGCAAATATGTATTAGGTAGTTTCTTTAAAGCATAACTTTTATATTAGAGGAACATGTGTATTTTCCTCTTTATACCTGAATATTCTTTAAGTGTTATTTTCCAACTTATTGTACAAGTATTTATCAACTTGTAGAATTTTTCAAAAAATACATTTTGTGTGAAACTCAATGTTACAAGATGATTATCAAAATGTTTCATTCTTGCCACAGTCATCGTAATACTGATTATGGTTATTACCCGAAATAACAACTACGACATGAACAACACTGCCGTTACCAATCATAACCATAAAGTTTGGACAAAGAAACTTTAAACAAGTTTTCCTTTCTAAACACAAAATTAAAATAACTTTTAGGATTCCAAAGAAATGTGAAAATAAAAATACCCATTTAAAAGTAAGCAACTACAATACAAGAATGTCAGATGACACTTTTCTTATCTTTTTCAAGATGACAGTAGTCATAATAAACGTCAAAAATAACAACAAATAAGCAATAAAATCTTGTCTGTATAACTTTATTATAAAAATAAAAAAACACATATTGTGGTTTACTTGCATAAAAAAATAAATTAAAACCAAAAAAGACAACGTAACTTTATTACACTTTATTTTTTTTAAGCCCAACAAAAGGCCAAAAATACAAAGAATTTAAAAATTGTACCCATAAAAAAAGGAGCAGCTGCATTCCTTTTGGCTTCTTTGGTTAGAAATATGTCTTAATTTTCTATTAAAAATTAAACCAATAAATTATCAATAATTACTACTAAAATATGTTTGTGAAAAGAAAAGGTTTACGATCAAAAGGATAACAATGTTCTCTCTTTATTTTAATTTTACTGCCTTTGCTGCTGTTAATACCAATGAACAAACATTTATCGATGAATGTGTGAATGTTCCTTTTAAAATATAAACACAAGAAACGGCAAAGTCAGCCTTTTAAACAAATCAAGCTGTCAACAAACAACAAATTCTTTTAAAATGTAAAACAATCCCATTGTTTCCACATACATACATACATACATATTTACTTATTATGGTATGACGATACAAAAACTACGTGGTGATGATGAGTCTATTAACATTTGCCCAGCATATGTTGTTATCAAGGATAATATACAAACATACATATACAAATGTAAAAACAAACACAATACGGACGTACTGTCAGATAACCAGCAAGAAGTATACGATTTTATAAAATACTAAAAAGAAAAACTAAATTAAAGAAAAAACAAATAGCGGCGTGTTCTTTTTAAAAAGTTTATTTTACAGTAGACAATGGAAAATGAGTGAAAATAAGAAAAATAAAACTAAGGACTGTTTAGAGAATAACAACAACAGGATATGCATGATCTACATTCTATATATGATAGTATTTCACACCTACAAATAACCGCCGTCCCTCTAGACCAAGAAAACAATGCAATACACAAACTACCAACAAAGGTGTCGATTTATAGAAAATTGAAAAAGGAAAATCATGCAATACAACTGGCTCCTTAAAGAAAGAAGAACTCAACTGAGCTAAACTGAACTAAACAAAATAAGGATGAACTTTGGTATAACATTTATATTATCCTGCTACTACAAATAGAATTTTTTTCACCAAAAAAAACCTCAACAAAAACCTCAAATAAGGGTCGAACAATAAATGCTGAAGTTAAGGATGCACATGCACACATGATTGATTGTGGTTTATAATGATGCATTCAGAACATCTCTACTTTCGAACGTTTAAAAGATGAATCCTTTATGTTTTTTTTGTGGAAAAACTACTTCAATACTTCAATGAATTTATTTCATAAAATTACTTTGCTCGAGTGTAAGAGTGAATTTTTCCTTTCCTTTCTTTTAGGAATATAAAGAAATATTCGGTTCTAGGGGTGTTTTGCATTGGGCTACACCTTCTTCAGTAGTCTTACTTTAATGTATGTTTTTTTTTTAGTTTTATTATTAAATTTTTTTTCAATGGAAAATATGTATGAATTTGATAAATCGAAGTAAGGATACGTGCCATTTTATTTATATATTTTAATTTTTGTAACTAAAAAAGGTGTTGCAAAAGTTAATTAATCATTTGTATTTAAAAATTATTTTTAAACAAAAATATACTTTGTAGGAGGAACGAAAAGGATTTTATAAATGAATATACAAAAATCCTCAGTAATAATCGGATTATAATTCCTCAAGGAATCAAGTCACTCCGGGCAGTTTTTTTTATTCTATGCAATGAAAATACATAAATTGTATATGACTGATATTAGTTTTCATAACTAATCGAATTAAACTTAAAAATCATTTACAAATTTTTTAGTGGAAATAATTTTAAACAATTTTGTAAAAATGAAAACTAAGCAGGTAAAAAGCAAAATTAAGTTTAAGCTCGAAAGCTACGTAACTTTAATATTTTTTTTGCCGAGATTTAACCTAAAAAAAAATTATTGACACTGAGTTGCAGAAAATTTTACTTCAACTTAAGAAGATGCAGATAAAAGATTCTATTATTACAGCCAAACCTAAAAGGGGTGGCAAGGATTCAGTTTTATTCCGCGTCAGGCTAACGCTGAAGGGATATACCTTAACAAAAGAGGTTGTGTCATAAACAATAATGTTAACTTAAACAAAACAAAACATCACGTAAAGAAAATAGCTAAAATGGCATTACTTTTCAACAAAAACAGTCAAACCTAAATTCGAGCGTTAAGCGTTGCGCTGGAGTGACCTACCAGCCAACTTTACTCCTAACTCATTGTCAAAAATTAATTCTTAACATTCGTGCATTACATAGCGTCGTTATCATGTTCTGCCATTGGACACGAACATGAAAACGACTTGTGTGGACAGTTGCTGTTCGTGTTTGTTTATGCATGCTCGGCTATAAATGGCTGAGCATCTGTTCAATCAGCGATGTCTGGACATTAAAAGTCATTTTTAATTTGATGCTTTAATAATTATTAAAGAAAAATTCCAAAAAAAATTAATAGGCACTGTTTAATAAGTATCAACATGTTTAATAAGTATCAACATTTTAAGTTTTATAAAATAAAATTTATTAACATAAAACGTTTTATTTGAATTAACACCACGAAACATCATTAATAAAAATCACAAAATTACAATTAAGCAAGAAAAAATGGAAACAAATTTTTTACCGCTATTCTGCCGACGTTATGTTTATGTGTGAACAAATTTTTTGCAATTAACTCCTTAAAGAGCATAGGTCCCCTTTCTGTTTGCTACAAACAAATTGTATGAGCTTGAGAATTTTTGGCAGCTTAAAAAGGCTTGCAGATCTTGTTAAGGTTTGACTATTTGGCTGATGATGTTTACCAACACAGTTTTTACGTTTGTCAAAATTTAAAAAAGCTTAGGTTCTGGCTAAGAAAATATGGTTATGACCATAATTGAAAATGATAATTGCAACACTACTTGAAGTATAATTTCAAAAATTGAAAAGTGGTTGTCAATATTTTTGAATTATGTAACTTATTCAACAGTCGATTATAACATTTAAAATGTTGTTTTAAAAGGAATTTATTAAAGTTTTTTAAAGCGAAAAAATACGTAATTTATTTCCATTGTTTAAATATTTTCTGAGGCCGTATTGGTTGTAGCAAAAATAATATCTTCGTAAAAATAATTCGATATACATACATATGTATGTGCATATTTAAGAAATCATGTACATACATATGTATATATTTACACAAACGCGATTATATTAACAATTATTATCCCTCTTCCTTGCATGCATCTTTGAAATATCTTTGTAATTGTATATGTATGTATGTATGTACATATGTATATATGAAATGATTTCTCTAATTTTGTTTCATTTTCTTCGTATTTGTAATTAATTAAAATTTGATTAAAATGTCAGTTCCACATTCTTAATGGACGCCGCACGCAACACATTTATTTACAATTCAATTTATAAACATGAACAAATAAACCTACGCACAAGATTTTTAATCATCTGTTCTTCTTTATTTTGTTCACTGTACGAGTATGAAAAACTAAAAATTAATTAAATTAATTGTAGAAACTAAGAAACAATAAGAAATCTAATATATGTGTATGATCCATTCACTCACTCATCGCGCACATGATGCATACGATGGGCATTATTTTTATGATTGAAACGAATGGAATTCCCATCATTTCAAAAAGCGGCATTGACCAGCCAGATGACCGAAACAAAAAAAAAAAAAAAAAAAACGCAAACACATTGAAATCTAGCTCATGTCTTTGCATCGTATATGAACATCAAAAAGGACTGAAATAATGTTTAGCTTTTTCTAACTAAACGTTTAGTTTGTAACATTTCTTTATTAAAATCATTTCATTTCAAATCTTCAAACACATGTGAACTTCACAGAAATTGTTTGTTTTGCTTTATCGCTTTAACTTCCTTTTTATTCTTCTAACAATAGAATAGGGAGGTCACCAAAAGAAAAAAAAAGAAAAAAGAAAATTAAGCAATATTAATACTTCTGTGCTTTTTGGATATTTTCGCTCCGTTTTGGTTTTATTTACCCGGGTTTAAAAAAAAAAACCCATTAACTTTTCTTAACAACAATAGATTATAATATTATTATTGTGCGCTTAATAACGATATAATTTAAAAAATAATGCAACAAATGTTTATTAACAATTTTTTATTTTATTTGAGTGAAACTAATCAAATAATTTTTTAATCAAATATTTTGTATTTAGCTCTTTTTGACTTCTACACGATTCTTTTGCGCTTTAAGGAGTTGGCTATACTAAAAATAAATTAAAATATTTATTATGTTTTTATTTATTGCCTAACATGAGTTTTCAAGGAAATAAAACCTTGAAATTAAATTTCGAATTAAAAATAACGCACACATACACACGAAAAAAACTTTAAAAGCAACATTTTTTTAACATCTCTTAACCTGAGTGTTCTGTCTAAGAAGAAAGATATGAGGACCTACCAAATGTCTTACCATAAAGACCTTTATTAGGTTATCAATGTCATAGGAGAGGACAATGGTAACAAAAGACGGCTGGCTGGACACAATTGGCAAGTAACCAATATTGTTTGTTGGCCATATAAAACATGTGAGCTGAATAAGAAATTAGTGGCGCATAAAAATACCTGGCATTTGCCATTGTTGCACATTGAAGGATATACAAAAAGGACAGGAACCAAAAAAAAAGAAAAAAAATCAAACAACAGAATAAAGAAGTAAAAGTCCTTTGGGGATTCTTAAGGCATTCTTTTTTTATGAGTATACATTTTATATGCGAGTGTCTAAGTAGAGATGGCTATACGTTTGTGCTTACATACATATACATACATCCGTATGTATGAATGTGTAGCAACCCTCTAAAGCTTATGGCTTTGAAATTAAGCTAAAGGTAACTAAATGTCATAGAGTTGTAATAGAAAATCATCTTGTTACAAACTGAAAGATTTCACATTTATTATTTTGCCAATAGATTTTTCATGTTGGGACTTAACAATATGACACACACGTAATAAAAAAAAAATATATATTTTAATGTATGTGTATGCGTATGTATGTATGGAAGTATTAATATTATTAGTTACCTTTACTTGCAGTTATTAAAAGAGCAAATTCTTTAAAGAAGAATTGATTTTTCTTTCATTTGTTAATAATTTTTGTTAAATATTTTTTTTCTCATTTCTAAATAAAATTAAATGTTATCATTATACCTCTACAGATCTAATATTATCTAACGCCTTTAAAGCTATTTACCATTTTTGTATGAAAACTAACGCTAAGAGCTACTTTTTGCATTTGCCCAGGAATTGTTTTAAGTATTCGGTTTGCAAACAGATCTTATGTTAAAGAAATTTGTTCCCTATCAGATCTACAGGACACAATAAATATAAAGAAATTTAAACATTTGCAACTGTTCCTGTGGATAAACAAAAAAAAAAATATTTTCTTAACGACTAAATTGTTTTAATTAACTGAAACAAAGGAAATTATTATCGTTAACTACACAACTGCTTATAGGGGAAAACTAAAGGATAAGATGGGATAATAATGGATTTAAGCAATAATTTAATTGTATAAAAAACGTAAATATATGGACCAAAATAAGAGTCGTACAAACTTAATGCATAAATTAACTTAATTAAATTCTACAACTCTTTAAGTTGCCAATTTTCTATTCCTTGTTTTAATTAGCTTCTATCGACGTTTAATCAATTGAGTTTTTTTTAAATTAGTATCTATTCAAAAAATTTTGCTTTGCACTGGCTCTTTCCAAGAAAAATTAAACAAATTTATAAAGAAAGACTATTTATTAGTAAAAGATTTATAATAAAAGAGTAGAGACAGAAAAAGTCACTAAGGACAGAAAGTGTGGCCAAAGCGTGGCTAAAAATAATCCTTTAGTGGACCCCGATATACATTTACCACCTTTGCACAGGAAGCTCGGTCTGTTAAAAAATTTTATAAAAGCTATGCCTAAAGATGCCATTGGTTTTTTTTTATCTGAAAAATAACACTCAGCGAAGCTGAAATCAAAGAGGCTGAAATCAGCGAGGCTGAAATCAAAGAGGGAGTATTTGTAGGTCCACAAATATGGGAGCTGCTTCAGGATAAGAGTTTTAAAGCAAAACTGAATGATCATGATATACTCGCCTTGAAAAGTTTTGTGAAGGTTGTTTAAATTTTTTGGGAAACCATAGGCGAAATGATGTCATATTAAGCTTTGGGGTGTAATATGTCTTAATATGTCAGTGTTATTAAAAAATATCGTTTCTAAAATAATAGTCTTTTTTAAAAACATTATACAAATTAAAACCAAAAAACTAAATATTTACACACTTACATATCTGCATACTAAAATGCGTAACTAAATACGAAGAAATTTAAAACATTAGACACAAAAACGGTTTTAAATTTCTTTTTTCTGTTTTCCTTTCAACACATGTCATGAGTTTATAATTGTAAATAATTTTGTTGAGATGGTGTCGAAACCAGGACTTAAACAAGTTGTTTAAATGATCAATAAAATAATAAATACTTACACTTATGCTCCTCAACTGCCTGCACTTACACTCAACACTCCATCATAGTTCAAATAGAGGCGCCAATATGTAGGCGACGACACTAGAGTTAAGGTGTAAAATTACTCATTAACATACATGTTTTACACTTTTAAACGTATTTAGTTACAATTCAGCATATGTTTGTGTGAAGAAATAATTAAGAAGTTCAGTTCCTACAAATGCAACAAATCAAATGATATTTATGAGGAAGTTGTTTTCAGCAAAATTACATGCACATATATACACATACATACATATATTTGATATACAAAAACACATAATATGTACGTTTAAACGCATACTATAACAAATATCAATTTACATGCGTATATTTAAATGTAAATACCAAAGGGAGTTGGAGAATTTTTTACACTCTGATTTCAAAACAAACAACACAATTATTTCAAGGATGTTGTATCTTTATGTATGTCTGGGCATCTGTTTAATTTGTCTTCTGCTTTTATTTTTCTCTCTCAGCAGCTGCCTTATGAAGTAGTTTTTGATATGTATATTTAAGAAAAATCTAACATTTTCAATATGAATTATTTTTTGAGTGAAAAAAAATAGCAGGAAACAAAATTACTTTTTATAGTTTTGCCACAAGAATTGTTAGCAAATTCAAAGATGCGTAGCAAAAAATATTTAGACATGGTTGGAATGACACATTTCTTTAATTCAGGTACATAGACTAGAAAAAAAAACGCAAATATGTTACTAAAATTAATGTGATATCAAAGGGAAGGACTATTTTCCTGCAACATCAAATCAAGCGTAAAATCTTAATGTTAAGCTTGATTAAGCAAAAGAAAAAGATTACAATCATGTTGCAAACTTCTTTACTCAAAGAAATAGAAGCTAACAATTTTTAATACTTATATATTTAAAATTTAAAGAAAGAATTAAATTGCAAATTTAAGCATACAGATATACATTCTTCTGTACATACATAAGTATTAAAACTGATAATTCTATTTCAAAGTGATGTAATTTAACGTATTGAAATGTAAATTTTTGCTAAAACTGCTCTAACGAAAAAAATTTTGGATTAAATCCTGATTTAGCGAAAAATATATTAATTGTTTTGGATATTTTTTTATTTTTACTATTAGACTGTTTAGGATTGTGCTCAAGATTTCAGCTGAATTATATTTATTTCAGTATAGTTTTTCTTTTACAAAATCATTTAAAAAAATGTAAAAATAGTTCCTGTATATCCAGGCTATCCTTTTTAAAGGATACTTTGCCATACGTGGCAAGAATAGATATTTATTTCTACAATATTAAGATAGGGCGTATACGTCTGTCAATGTGCTAGTTGAAATCTTCCTTTGAAGTCTCAAGATCCTGCACAGACCCATTAACATTTGAGATAGAAGCAAGATTGCAAATAAGCAATATCAGTTTAGAAATGGATAAGATATAAGCAAAAACCCAAGAGCGGCCTCAATTCATGTATATTCTCTTAATGTTTGTAAAGTTATGAGCCCTTTTATCATTTAACTTTGTGTAGGGCACTTTTGTGACAATTATTTTATTAGGGCTAAGAATTAAAAGGATCAGGGAAGGACCTTTTTTAAATAAAGGAATAAATTTTATTAAGCACATTCAATTATATATCTTGAAAAATAAAAATCCTTTTAACTTTAAACCTAGTATAAATCACTTTTATAGTACATAGTTACCTTATTTGAGCAAAAAATGGATTAAAGCAGATGGCAGGGCTGCCCTATACAAAGATCTATAAGTTCTGTCGAATTCGATCGGGAATGCTTTTTCCATTTAAATGTAAATTATATTTTTTTTTTTGATAAATTACTTAAATAACAGTAAAGAAAAAAATCATGCGTTACGGCAACTGTTAAGGAAAAAGGTAATTTTATAATTAAATAAATTTATTATTGCATGTCTATATATGAGTATATGTATGATTCAAAAATAATAATCTCTTTGTTGTTATTAGTTTTTTTAATATAAAAAAATTATTCACATATTCCAGCCGCAAAGTTAGTCTTTATGGTAAAAACAACTTCACAAA
Organism: Paykullia maculata; assembly: GCA_003055125.1. Lineage (NCBI taxonomy): Eukaryota > Metazoa > Arthropoda > Insecta > Diptera > Rhinophoridae > Paykullia > Paykullia maculata. The sequence continues at coordinate 14,001 of NDXZ01034370.1, forward strand.
CTTTTTGGGCCGAGTGCATAGTTCGAGGTAGACATACATACTTACATATCAGTGGAAGTTTTATAAAAGTTGTTAAGAATAAAGTCTATTTTTGCAAAACACTCGTACGTTTGTTCATATTGATCCTCAAAGGAAAATAGGGCCGTATATGTGCAACTACAAATAAACATTAAAAGAGAAAAATAAATATTTTTTTATTTTATTAAAAAATTTATGTTATCAGGATGTTGTTGTCAAACATAAATTTTATTTCATAACCTTGTGTTGTGTATATGTACATCCATACGTATTTATGTGTATATGTATATTAATGAATTCATATATACACATATAGTACATATGTATTGCATATACACGTATATTCTAGTTGGTGGGCATGCAATCCATGCACGTAAATACAAAATATACACCTAACATTTCCCACCTGACCAAAAATTCGAAACACAAATATATATAAAAAATTTTAAAAAGTCAAAAAGAAATAATTAAATAGCAATTAGTGCTAATAATAAAGAACATTATGAAACAAATTTTTTTTATTTTTTAAAAAAGAACCAATTAAAAGCAAAATAAAACTTCATCAATCGGAGTAAAAAAATTATCTTATTTTTAAAAAAATAATAATACATTTTGTTCGGGAAATACCGTTATCCTCGCTTCAATCCTATCAACTTTTAACTGCAATAAGATAATTGTTTTTTAAGTGACAAATGCAATAATTGATTGTAGCACGTAGAAATGTCATATAATGTATCTGCTCTGTCAGATTATATTTATTTTTTGGTAAAATAAGAAATTGATTAAATAATTTTTAATATCTGAGAAGCTAAAGTATGTAGCTAATAAAGAAAAGCATTACAAGCCGTATTCTTAAATATTCAATATTGATATCATCCGTGAAACTTTAAAATTAAAGTTGTTACGTTGGCGTTAACTAAAAGACATTTTCCGAATCATTTGCAGTAGTTTTTCTTTAATTTTTTGCTTTAGGAAAAGGTCGTGTCGGTTAAATTTCTAAAGCTATATATGAATATAAATCCCAGCAGTTTTTAAATTGGCAGCTTTTTATATTCCTAGTAAAAGTTTAACTATTTTTACCAATTTTCGCTAAAGTATCACTTAAAATGTGAGAATAAACCCCTTGCCATTTTACGTAATTGATCATAAGAGTATTCAGTTTGAACTGCTTTTTTTTAATAGATTTCATATCTCTTTTTGTTGAGTTGAATTGAGATCCAGTAAGAGTTTGTAAAGTTAGGTTAAAGGACTCATCGCAGTTCTGTGGGGAGGTTAAGTTTAAATACAAGCTGAAGAGTATTTACAATGAACGTTTGGCTGGCTGGTTGGTTTGTTGTGAATTTTAGAATATATGACTAGGAAATAAAGTGCACTTGATTTCCGTAAAACGTTGGCGGTAAAAAAAATAAAGAAATGAAAAATGAAAATACATATGTATACTCGACTTTTGTTGCTCAATGAATGAATGTAGTTGTTACACTTTTTTTATATATTTTTTCTATTTTCAGCACACATTGGGTCAGAATTTATTTTTTTTAATGTATTTTTATGGAAATGTAAAAACCAAGTATGAGTATATATGTATGTATATATTTTGGCTAAGAAGACCTAATATTTCTAATTTGCAACGTCCTTTAAGTAAAATAATTATTACAAATATTATTTCAAAACATTAACAAAATCTGATATCTAATTTTTCCATTACTTTTTAATTCTTTTAGAAATGGGTAAATATCCGGAATAAAATTATTTGTTTATTAACGTTTTTAAAAACGCAAAATTTGTGATTTGAAAAATAAAAATTGTTAATTATAAAAGCAATAAAATTTAATCAAGTGTTGGGTTTTAGGGCTTCTTTAATTTCCAAAAAAAAAAAAACACTTTATACTGGAGCAATGCTTTTGCCACAATGTACTGAAACTATATCAAAGTAATCGGAAGGATTTATTGATTAGGTTTTGATACAGCTACAAAGTCTTACATGAGTTTTTAGGCCACATTCATTCAATCATCTTTAACAACCTCCAAAGTCAAAAAATTGATTTATATTTTATCCCACTAATTTATATTATTTTAAGGAACCTTAAACTTTGCCGCCCATTATGCACTAGAAGCTGATGGGATTTTTTAGCAATTTTTTTAATAATAAAATTCATTTTTTCACATTTATTTCCGGCTTATATTTCTATATCCGTATAATATACAATGAACACATTCGCAAAAACTATCACATACATGCATACATACATAAATACGCACACAGACCTGTGTAAAAAAATGTATACGATATGAAGTGAAAAACAAAATTTACTTTAACAAAAACTGCAGCAATAAAATTAAAGTGTAGAATAAGAGAAAGTAACAAAAGTAAAACAACAGTAAATTTAGCCAAAAACTGTGGTGTAATAAATTACAAACTATCAGAAAGAGAAAAATAAAATTTATGAAAAAAAAAACAAAAATAAAAAAAAAGAACATAAAGTGGCAAATCAACTATAAAAACAGTATAGAAATCTTACAATTTTATTGTTTAAATTTATTTAATATTTTTTTTATATTTTAGAAATAGTTCTGGTGACATTTCCAAAGCATAAATATAATTTATTGAATAAGAAATGAAATAAATGTTAATTATAAATTTATTTTATGTTTTTATATTTGACACACATTTTTCAACATTAAATGATGCACATAATTTTTATGAGTGTATTTTTATGAAGATCGTACATTTAGTTGCTTTTTTATGTTGTTGTTTTAATTAATCTTTATTCATATCGGGTGGGTGGCGAAAGGTCCATAAACCACTTATAACTGTGTCACTGGTCTAGTAGAAACAAAACTAAAAAATAGTTGAAATATTATTTAAAAAAAAAAAAAAATTAAAACAACTGAAAATAATAAATTCTACAAGTTCATATGCAAATAGTAAATGGGTTTATAGAATTTTGTTTATTGTTTCTATGTACATATGTGCATATGTGAATTATTATGTATGTATGTATGAATGTTGTTTTTTTTTGTCAGGAAACAACATAAAACAAAAATATCATTAACTTTTAATATTTTCATCTCAAAAGCTAAATAAATAAAGTGAAAAACATCTGAATATGACGATATCAAAATGTTTTATTAGTTTTTGTTCAAAAATCTAAACCAAATACACGTGTATGTATGTATGTATGTGTATGTGTGTAAATGTGTGAACATTTTTTTATTTATTGATACTCGTACATACATATTCAACTATACAAACATGTATCTATATTAATAAAATAGTTAACTTTTATTTATTTAAAGCTTTTAATTTCCTTTTGGCTCAATGTCTGTGAACGTTTCTAATAAATAAAATGATTTTGTATTATTTTCAGTGAAACCTTTATTACGTTTTAATTAAAATTTAAATTAAAAACAATGTAATGATGCAATTGGTAATATACTCGTACATACAAATACTCAAGTACCAGAAAATTCGAAAAAACTTTTTTGATTATTGTCATGTGTTTAAAAAAATTCGTTATACAAACTTGTCATTCTTTTCTTTTAAAGTTCCAAAAACTACATTAACTTTAATATAACATACTCTTCCTTTAAGAAAAAAAAAAAA
>NDXZ01034399.1:0-10030 GCA_003055125.1 Paykullia maculata
CCCTCCTGAAAAATTATAATTTTGTCGCTTACGTTATTCGCGGCTGTGCTTCAATTATAAGATGTGTTAAATCTTGTTGCGTTAGAAATCGAAATAAATAAAGATTTTCTTAAGAATTTATATTTAAAAATTATGATAAACTTTATATACAAATATATTTTGATGAAATTTCTTAAGTGAAAAAGAGCTTAAATAAATAAAAAAAAATATTACTTAAAGGAGGAACATAAAAAACATGTCATCATTTAGCAATTGGCGGTAAAATATTTTTTAAATTTTTTGCTTTCGGGTCAGCACATCTTTTGTGCGAAAGGTCATATCGTTAAAACTGTTCAAAGAAAATAAAGTGGGTGTGAAAAAACAACAAAAAATGTTTTAGAGATGAATGAAACTAAAAAAAAACACATGAAATTATCATAGAAACGTAATAAATAAAATTACGCAATTTTCTTTTGTTACTTTCGGTAATATTTACAACTGTTTTTGTTGTTGTTAAAATTGGAATATCTACAACAACAGAAATTTGTAAAAGAAAAAGTTAGCATTAAGTGTAAGAGCTCTTCTTTTTAAAGAAATAGGGGAACATTTTCGGAGCATTGTTAACAGATTTTCCCATCAAAGAACAATGATAATGATGGACGGTGATGATGAAAGATATAACAAGAAGCCCTAAACAAAGTGTCTTAACGCGTTGCTTGAGTGTTTGAAACCATTTCTTTTTTTGTTTATTCGGGGCAAATTTTTAAAACTGCGATACGATTTGTATTATAACATAACAGTTGCTAAAAATTTTAAGTGAACAATTTTCATGACGTAGTGACAAGATAATTGAGAAAATTAAGATCAATTTAAATTATTTTTTCTTTAACTTAAAAGTTTTTTATGCATAAAATAGAAAAAAAAAATTTTTTATAAAGTGCTTCAATATGATATAAAATATAATAATAAAAAATAATAATCAACATAGATTTTAATTATGCATATTAAACAAACCCATAAAATACAAAAAAGCAATTTGTTTTTTTTATATTTTGGGACTTTTATATGTAAATGACATCTTTTTTTTTATTAAATTTTTTATTTTTTATTTTTAACATAATTTTTTTAATTTGAGCTATTTATTTAAATTGATTGATTTTTTTACGATTGTGTGTATTTTTTATGCTAAATGACTTACGTAAGTATAAAATAAGTTTTTATTTCTGCTGGAAAAAAATCAGATATGATTTGATTTTTTCGGATCAATAAAAAAAATAAGTTAAAGCAGGCTGTTTGTGTTTGTATTAAAAAAAAATAACTCATATTGCTGCTTTCGCGGTGAAAGTCATAAAAATTTACGACCCTTTATTGAATTCTATTCAATTTTCCTCAATTAAGCCATTTGATGTCAAATTGTCTAAGGTTTAAGACAATTCCTTGTAGTAGTTTCCTAAATATATTATAAAAAACATTTTTATTTGTTCAGCAGTCGAACCGCACTCTCAATTGACTTTTTTTAATTTCTTCTAAAGCATAAGCCATTCCTTAAATTACTGCCATTTTTTTTAATTTTAAAATCTTTTGATTTTTATAAAATTTTCTTTTTATCAAAATGATTATCATTGCAAAATAAATATTTAACTTTATTATCCGTTCAGTTGTATTTTAACTAAAAACCTTAAATGTAATTTACCAAACATAACAACAGTGTGGCTATGTGTTCTGTTCCGATTAAAAAAATCACATTACAAAAAAAAAATATTAATTCACTTTATTGGGTTCCGGAAAAAGTCCTTTAATTTTTGCGTCACATTTGAAATGACTCATGAACTTGCTGGCAGTGAAAAAAAACAAAGAACAAAGAGCTTAAAAAAGGAAAGTAAAAATCAAAATAAAAAATAAAAATTTTCTCCCCCTTTTTACTAATTTGATGATGTCTTCATCAAGCACTACAACAATAAACTCATCAATATTAAATCAACAATAGTGTGATATAAAAGACTGGCAACATTCAATATTCTGCTGTGGAGTTAACTTGTCTGAAAGAAAAGCGAGCGATAGACGTGTTTTATAACAACAAAATCATGTTTATGTTTCAGAAGTTAAGGAAAAATACAAATAAAATTGTTAAAAAGATGTAGATGTAAAAAACTTATAAAGAAACCCTTCAATCATTACATAAAATACCCAATTTCATAGAAGAAAATTATTTAAAATTTGTTAAACTTAAGCACTTAAGCACATTTATAGATTTTTATACACCCTTATTTATATAAATAATACTTCAATTTAATAACTGAAATTATTATTATTTTATTTTAACATGTTAACAATAAATAACTCTCATTTAATCAATTACTTTCAATTTTAGTTATTGTTACATATATTATTAAATTTATTATAAATATAATAAATGGTCTAACAGTTTGTGGTGCTTGAGGTTGTAAGAATCACAATTTAAAAAAAAAAACAATACAATGTCCATGCCAACGTAAGAATTAACAAACAATAACAAGAAACAAGAAAAATATAAAACCACAAACAAGTGAGCAAACAGGCAGACAGACCTACTTGAACAAGTTTTAACTTAAAGATGTACAACAAAATAAAGCCTCAATAACATGCCATAATAACTAACAGCAACAAGCAAACAAAAAGTTCTCTCAGAATATTCTCTTTGTCAAGACTTAAAGTGTAACTTGAGTAAAATTAAAAGTTAACAATGAACCCACTACACTAACACAACCAACGAACCAAAAAAAGCTATAACAATAAATGTTATTGAAATCGAAAGTAAAAACGGTAACGTTAAAACCAGAAACTGGTTGTTGGTTTCACCTAAATATTTGTATTTCTTTTAAGACAATTATTTTTAGTTTTATTCTGGCTCAAGTTCATTTTTTTAAATTTCTATGAAATTTAATTTTTTATTTGTGATAATGAATGAATAATAATTTGAAAAGTAAATTTTTGCCGACACAGGCCGAGTGGAATGCATTTTCGAAACCAGCTAAGGCTTTCATCATCAACACTAAATTAAAGAAATTATTAAAAGTATGCTTAGAAGTAAGTAATTTTGTTTTTCCTCCACTTGTACTAACCAAAAACTGTTATACCTATCAAACTGTTTTCAATACTATGATTGCACACTCTTAACGTACAAATGACGGCATTTTTAACTCTTGCGGAAAGTGTGGAACACCCTTTACTAGCGTACTATGTACATACATATGTATATTTGCAATAAATGTAATTTCCTTTTGTGATTTTACATATAGCAACAACGTTTACGTTTACTGAATATGAAAAAAGGCAAATACAAAACATCAACAATTTCTCACCAAAACGTTTGTTTGACAATAATAAAAATGCTTTAACTCTTAGAGGCTTAATTTGATTTGTTCCAACGAACAACGCAAAAAGAAATTGTTTAACGTACCACAGACAATAAAATGTGCAAATTAACCGAAATGTTAGAAGCAACAACAACAAGAATATAAACTTTGAGATTCCTCGCGTAGAGGCTCTGCTTTAGAGCTTCTTAATGATTTTTTTGAAGAAACTGGTGAATATATTCATTTTGCACATCACTTTTGGAAGCTAATAGTTTAAAAAACGTAATAAAAGAAGCAGTAAATATGCACTAGACACATTTGCTGCTTCTAAATTCAGATTTTTTTGGCTGGGTACTGGCAATACAGCAAACAACATTCAGTTATAATTACGGTGACCATATTTTTTTAATCAAAATACAGAACAAGGAAAAATGAACTATTGTTTTAATTGAATTTTTATTAAAACAAAAAAAAAAGAGATTAAGAAAAACTTTAAAAAGGAACAAAGAGGTAAAGTTATTAACATTAAAAAATTCACACATTTATACGTATTTACATATTGCAAAAATACCCAACTGACTTTTACATCTTCATGAATAAATTTGAATTTTCTTTTAAATATTTTTAATTCTATGCAATTTAAATTATAGTTTAATTTTTTTATTAAAATGGCGCTAATGGTCCCCATTTTTATTTAGTTTTTTTTCATTAGTCCAAATGTAATTTAAAACAAAAAATACCTTTTCGATTGGAAATTTTACCACTTCTTAAAAATGTAAAAAAATTGCTATCTAATGCTTTTCCGTAAACTTATTATTCTGATTTATATTCTTAATTTTTCTAAAGATGTGTAATTTATATCAGTAACACATGTTTATCTAATTTGTTTTTCATAATAATAATTAAACTAGGTTTAACATCTTCCCATGTGGGAACTTCAAAAACTGTATGACTTCAAGTACCTTTCGGACATCCTTATAAATGCATATGTACATACATACATACATAAAGCTGTATTACTTAACGATATGTTATTACAAAATTTATGTTAACATGTTTAACAAGATATTATTTGAATTTATAAAAATAAAGAAAAAATAATGAACTCGAAATAAAATACAGAACATTTTAAGGGTTTTTCCATAAGAATAATTTATACAGAACAGAGCTCCCAGAGCTGATTTGACCAAACAATATTTACACTTTCAATGAATATTTATGTTAATTTTATTTACACCCGTTTTTATAATATAAGAAGTAAAAGAATAAAAAAAAGAGTTTTCACAGCAACTACAATTACTTTTGGTTTAATTTTTCTATTTCTATTGTTTCTTTCTTCGCCTTCGACTATTTTCATTATACAATGCACTAAAATATAAAAGAAAAGAACAGTTCACACTTTATTTTAATCAGAAATGGGTTTCTGTTAATTTTTCTTTTTTTTTAATTTTTATTTAACTCCATCAAATTTTTTTTTTGCAAAAAGAAAATGCGTATGGGCGTAGTAATGGTCGTTTTGTTTAGTTCCATTTTGATATTGGCTTTAATGATACGTACCTTTAATGATCTTCTAATGCGAATATTTTCAAATACAGGCAAACCCGACATAACGAATGAGCAATTTTTTCATTGTCTACCTTATACTACAACGAACGGTCATCAATTTTACTCCCGGCTTAAGGAATGCTTAAGCAAAAAGTAAAACCAAAAGTTGGTTCAATACCGTTTATTGTATTTGTTTTGTTGTGTAATTTTTATTGTGTATAGGGAGAGAATATGTGTTTTAACCGCGAGTAAAAAACTTAAAAACCTACAAACTTAGCACCTTTAATCGTTTATAATTGGAAAAAAGTAAATATTCCAGAATGGAAAAAAATTATTCAACTGGTCAAAGAAACATTAATGTTCAGGTCAATGAAGTTTTAGGTAACTTGGAATGAAGAAGCTGTTGCTTATAATAACTTTGAGGGTGCTTTGAAACCTGAATTTTATTGATTTGATTCAACAAAAAGGTCTGTCATTATATTATTCGTTATAACGGGCTTCGACTGTATCTTTAGTAATACACATTATTTAAAATAATACTTTTTACAAAAATACATTTTTATTACAACCTATATTTAATAGTTTAAATAAATAACAATAAACATATGAGCATATTAACAACAATAAAATTGATTTAAATAAATAACAAATTAACAATATTAATTAAAATGTATTAGTTAGTAAAGTAATTAATATAATTAATATAAAACATAAATGTGTCTAGAGTAAGAGAAAATTGTAATTAATAGTTTTAAATAAAAAGTTAAATGAAAATATATAAAAACAATGTTGTTAAAATTATTAGAAATGCTGAATAGAAATTCCTCTTTTTATTACAATTTTTTATATAAATTTTATATTAATAAGCAACAGTGAAAAATGTTAGAAAAATTCTTTAAAATAGGACACATTACAGATAATTTTACAAACAAAATTTGTTGATATTTATTTCGAAATGGATAGTTAAAAAATAGTTTTCAAAAAATAAATTACATTTTTTTATTTTTTTAAGTTGTGCAAGCAACTCTTTAATAAAAAAAATGTTTTGACATAATAATAAATATTTTTATTAAAACAGAAACTCATTTCTGTATAAAATTTAAATTTAAAAATTTTGCAAATATTTTTCATTGATTTATATATTTTTTTAAATTATTTTAAATAAGTATACATACATATATTAAAAATTTTTAAGAAATTTTTTATTTAATGGAAATTTTCTCAATTCACGGAAAGTGAATCTCAATTTTATTTTTTAATGAATTTTTTTTTAAATTTTTTGTTTTCACCAAACATTAAATAAAAGTTTTTGTTTAAATTTAAAAAAAATTGACTTACATTTTTATTGAATTAATTGCTTAAAGAAAATGTTTAAGAAATTATTTTTTAATAGAGATTTCAGTTAATTTTCTGCTAAGAGAAAATGTATAAACTCTTTAAAAGAAATACCATTTTTAAAATTTATCGTGACTTAATAGGAAGTTTCTGAACAATTTCCAAAAACTTAAAAACTAAAAAAACACGTTATAACAAACCGTTAATATAATCTGTAAAGAAATACAATATTTGTCTTATACTTTGAAAGCGATTCTAATTACTAAACCACCACTATGTGTTTTTATCTAAATCATAAAAATAAAATATCATTTTCTATATACAAATTGTCTGAAATCTTCATACTACTGCTGTTGCACACACAAAGTTAAATGGGGTGGGTGTTGACATCTCTAATAATCTTAATAAATTATATTTAACATTGTAAGTGAACAAGACAAACCTTTGAAACCTTAATGTTGACGTTGACGACCTTGACGATGAGATTGCTGATATGAATGCTGGTGTTGTTTTTGATGCTGGCGACGAAGTGCAAATAGTTTACGAGCCAACGGTAGAGGCATTTCATTGTTACTGCTGGTGTCTGTGGTTGTGGTGAATATTTTAATTGTAGCTGCAGCTGGTGGGACATCAGCGATTTGTAATAGTTTATTAGTAGTTGATTCAACGTTTAACTTATTACTGTCGGTATTACTTATCACGCCTTGAGTATTGCTAACAAATTGCAATTTATTGCTAGATGCAGCAGCAGTTTGTGGCTTTGCTGCATTGTTGGCCTTATCATTAAACTGTTTAATTTTTGTGCCAACTAATGATGCAGATTTGCAACATGTTGCATTATTACCATTAATTTTTGCAACACTTTTATCTAGTGTTTTTGTTTCATATTCTTCAAACTTTTCCCCATCGTATTCCTCTTCAGCATTATTTTTCTGTTGTTCATAAGATATATCGTCATTGGCATTTGCTTCCTCAGCCTCTACAATTTCAAATTCATCTTTGGTATTTTCATGTATTTCCTCATTGGAGTCTGATTCGATGCTATTAAATGTATCTTCCAGGTGCTGTGCTGTTGCAAAATCTTTATGGCCGCCAGTTTTTGTATGATTTGAATCATCTGTTATTGGCAGCCTAAGCATAGCGGCATCATATGTTTGTATTACCTTTTCTGTTGTTTCATCCTCAGTTTCATCGCTTTCTTCTTCATCGTCATAATCACTGTCATTTTCATCACTATTATAACCACCATCGTTTTCATTGTCTTCGTCATCATCATCACTTTTATTATTATCATGGTCATCAGTATTTTCAGCAGTAAATGTTACTGCCACAGCCAAATTATTATCTACTATTGTTGGTTTTTTTGTTGTAGCCGTCGTTGTTGTGGTAGCCATAATGGAGGCAGTTGTTAAAGCATTATTTGTGCTATCATTACTACCAGTCTTACTAGTATTTGTTGCAATATTTTTCATTGTTGGTTCTAAAATAACTGGCATAATATATGTAGTACTTGTTTCTATGGGCTGTTGGAAATTTTCCAAATTGTCTTTAAGCTTATTATTAATTTTGTTTATTTCAGTGGTTTCCAGGGAAACACCATCAGCGTAATTAATTAATGCTTCAATTTGTTCCATCTCAGCTGAGTCTTGTTTGAGAGAAATGTGTTCAGTGGTTGCATCATCATTATCTATGGCAGCCTCATTAATAAGATTTTCGTTGTCATTGATAACAACAAGGGTTTCTTCGATAGGTGTTCTTGGTTGTTCTTCATTGGGCTCTGTTTGAATTTCTTTTTCCTGTGAATTTTTAAATAAATCCTCTAAATAGAACTCATCTTTCATGGCATCATTGGTTCTATCTTCGTTATTTGTATGATCTTTGGTATTTTCGTCACTTATTTCCATTTCTATGAGATTCTCATCCGTCTCCTCTAGATCATTTATATCTTGTTTTATTGACTCGGACTCTTGCTGTAATGTTAAATCTTGCAACATATGGAATTCGTTCTTAGGAACTTCAGTTATTTTAGTTGTCTCAATTTTTGACTCTTTCTCTATTGATTTATTTGCTTCTAATGTATTTACTTCAATATTACTCGTATTTCTGTGTACACTATCTTGAATTTCTTTGGATAATTCATACTCTTTCCCGGCATTTATACTTTCCATTATAGTCTCAACAATTTGTTCAGTCTCAGGTGTCATAAAATGCTTATTATTTTCAATCGGACCTACTCCCTCTACTTCATTGTCTTTTATCAACGCTATACTCTCCGCTATCTCTTCCAGCTCTTGCGTTTTTAGTAAATCCTTAATATTTTCCGTTATAACATTATAATCAATTTCCTCTTCGGCTTTATTTAGGTCTTTTTCGTTCATATTTATTTTAACACCTTCCTGTGTCTTTTCCTCCTCCTCTTGCGATACCTCTTCATTTTCTTTCTCTGCTACGCTCTCGTCATAGTACTCCTCCGATTCATGACTGGTTCTATCCTTGATTTTTCCCTCATTAGATGGAATTACTGGCTGACCATCTGGTCCCACCCAACCGGCACCCTGCAGACCTACTTTCATGCATTGAAAATGCATTTCAAAGAGTTCTGTTGATGCTAAACGCACAAAAAAATCCATGCACATGTTAAGGTTATCACCCTGTATTCCAATGTTGGACATTTGTATACACATAGACATGGGTATACCCATCATAACGGGTACACATAAGGGGGAGGGATCACGTGCAGCAATACCATATTTCGCTGCGGCTGTGTCATTGAAAAACACCTCTAGATGGATTTGGTCTTGGCGTGGGGCATATGAGACATTGGCACACACTGAAAACAAACAAAAAAATAATTTTTTAAGAAATTTTAAATCAATTTAAAGAAAAGTGGCAACTTTTTTCAAAAAGTTTCTTTAATTTTTGATATTAAGATGATTTTCGGGAACTGTCAAGCTAAAACCAACTATGGCCTGCTCATCATAAAATTTGATAAGTGATTTATATTTACACAAATCCTATTGGCCCTTCACTGACGAGAACAATATTTAGTCGAACAAAATTAGCTTACGACAAGAGAGGCGAAGAGAAAAGTATTTTAGGCGTAAGTTTTCAACCAGCTGCAACCCCTTTTTACCAGTTTTTTTTTCTGTTAACTTTATCTTCATTAATAAGAATAAATAAAATAGTTTAAGTATTTCGATTTTCAATTGCAATTATCAACAGTAAATTGTTAAGCAAGCATTTCATGTACAATTGGTGGCATGTTTTTCAAGGTCATTTGAAAAATAACATTAAAATAATTTGCCAATAAATTGACGACAGATTTATGTGAAGAAAATCCTTTTAAAATTTGAACAAATTTAAAATAACAACCAATAAATAAATAGTTTTGTCCAAATAAGCAGCATGCAGTTGTATATGTATTTGTGACCAAAATTAACCCTTATGTGTGTGGAGAAAAAAACACCTTCTATAGGGTGGATAGGTACCTGGGTACCTTCAAGCAAATTGTATGAGAAATGTAATTTTTTGTCTTGTATTGTACAAAAAATCGATGGTTAATGATATAATATTAGAATTTTACTCTGGTTTTCCCCCTTTCATATATTTTTTAAAATCCTACAACCAAAAAAAAAAAATTTGTAATATCAGCAACTTTTTTGCTGGGAGGATCTTTGCAGAAAAAGTTGCTAACATTAGCAAACAAATTTTATGAATTTAGCAACTTTTGCTGAATTTTGCAACTTTTTCTGCTAGGATCCTCCCAGAAAACAAGTTGCTGATATTACAAATTTTTTTTTTGGATGTATAATAAATGCCTTATTCTGTGATTCCCA
>NDXZ01034401.1:12163-22606 GCA_003055125.1 Paykullia maculata
TTATTTTATTTTATTCAAAACTATATTTGTTTGAGACCTTTCGACCATATACCTATGACAAGTGCCTATTGAAGATTTTCTAAATAGTTATTATTTAAACGTTTTAACCTAATAGCTGAAACTTTAATATTAATACATAATTTACATAATTGCCGTACCGAACATCTGTTATCAGAAAAAAAATATACCTATATTTGACCCAATTGACCGAATTCTTTTTGTTTATAGTCGTTATTACTCATTTACACATTAATATTCCATGTCAAAGTCAACTGCTTATTGTTTTTAGTAGAGCAGCTTAAAATACCAAATTAATATTTTAGAAATTAAAAATCAATTAAGAAATTACTTAACAATAAACTTTTAAAGTATTTTTGAACTCATAGAGATAAAATACACCACAGCCCTGTTTCTTAAACATAATTATTAAGGAAGTATTTTTTAACTGTATCATAATATATTTATGAAGTTATCATTATTACTAAAACATATAGCACTATTACATTTTCACTATTTTCCGGTGGACTTTCCTTATCCGTACACTGTTTGGATATTAATTCAGTAACAGCTTTATTGTTGTTTGTTAAATACTCTTCATTAACGTCTTCTTCGTTATACAAGTTTAAACAAATATCTTCAATTGGGTGATGAGCATTATCCAGATGTTGCAAAAAGGCGTCCAAGTTCCAAGATATATCCTTGCAAGAAATACAGGACAGAAACATGTAGTGTTTTTCTTCTATTGTTGGGGACCGGTAAACTTCACCACATTTGTTAAATTTATTCAAGGATAAAGCTCCTTGTTTGGATTTAAAATCCATTTTATTAATTATTATCCTTTTTTAATAAGAAAAATGTATATAAATTTATCAAAAAAAATAAACACAAAATATTATGTTTACGTCTCAAAACAATAACAAACTATAACACCTCTGTACTTGATTATAACAGTTAGTTTTCAATGGAAGTACTAAACATACCGCAGTTACATTGTATTCTGGCGCTTATGAATACGGCGTTATTAAAAAAAAATTTTAGAAATATGTTTTAATAAACATATTATTATTCTCAGTAACAAATTTATTTAAATAATAATATATTTTTCTTGAAATTTTTAAAATATATATACAATAATATCAAAAATAATATAAAATTATCTTTAATTGAAACCAGTTACTCAATCTGCTTTTATAAAATAAACACCATAAAGCTAATAATTGACCAACTTTGAAGTCTGTAAAAAAATTGTTTATAAAGGCCCAAATACAGAGAATAATATATTTTTTTTATATACTAAAATATATTTTAATATTAAAATATAAATGCTTTCACTTCAACATTCATCTGTAATAACAAATTTTAACAATTTTAATAGAAAATGCGGTGAAATAACTTATTGCCTACAAATGGGCAAGAGGGTGTATTCTTTAAACTGTCTATACTGTCCTCAAATCTGCTTACAGTGGGACATATTTATCACGCATATGGAGGAGAAACATGATGAAGATTTAAACTTAGAATCTGTTTTTAATGAAGAATACGATGAAATGGAAATACAGATAGATTTCGCACAAAATGAAATTTGCGGAAGCCTACAAAAATTTAAACCAACACTCCCACATCATAAGGTAAATACTTAAATATTTCAAAACTACTAAGGCTTAAATAATTTAAAACAAACTTTGAATCGAGTGTTTAAAAAAAACAGATGTTTATGAAACTGATTTAGTTTTGTAGATAGAAATTTGTTTTTAACTTTAGGATCTTAAGGTGACATACAAAATAACCCAATTTAAAATCAATATCAGTGAATTTCGCACCATCAATTTAAATTTAAAAGAAAACACAACTTTTTAGAAGAAATTTAGAGACTTTTAAATAAAATAAAATATACCTATACGCCATGACATGAAAAAAATATTTTTTTTTCTTGATAATTTACTGTAACTTACATAAATTAAACTTTAATTTTAGCTCGATGATGCTGTTCGATTTTCAGTTGAAGATCCTTTAGAAGAAGGAATTTTAACAAATGCAAAATCTTTGAAAAGATCTATCATTACTGAAGATTTAAATTCGCCTTCAAATCAAACTATATCAAATAATTTAATCAGTTTTCAATGCACTAAAAATGAAACTAATGGAAACGTCGAGGTAAGTTGATAAAACAATCAATCAATGTTTAGATACGAACTGAATTAAAAACCGACTTTGTTTTTTAAATCTGTAACTTTGCTTTTAATTTTTTTACATATTTAATTAATTATTAATTAATTGATTCATTTTTGAAAATTAAATCAAAAAACAATTTTGTATAAAAAAGTTAAAACAACAATAAAGAGAAACTATTAAAACCTCTTTTTTAAGATATCTGATAATGATGGTAATTGCAATGATCAAGGTTTAGATGATGATATATCTTTACAATCCTCAATATCCTGTAATAACGATGACAATCAAGATAATAACAACCATTCTACATGTGATAAAACTAAACTTACTGAATTGATTATCAAATATTATAAGGATAATTCGATATTATGGCAGACAAATCAAAATGAACATAAAAATTTAAAAAAATACCAGGAAGTCTATAAACAAATAACAAAATCAATTAATGGGGAAATGAATTTGAAGCTTAAAACTGTTCAGATCAGAGATAAAATAAATAAGTTAAGAAGTAAATTTCGTAAAGAGCATGAACTTTATACAGAATTTCACAAAGAAGTCAACAAAAATTGCGATCTCGATGACAAAACGGAGTCTGGTAAAATTTCGACATCGTCAAATGAGCCAAAAACTATATCGTGGCTGTACGAAAAGATGAGTTTTCTTAAGGATCATATAAATGGTAGCGGGAAACGATGTAAAAGAGTAAGTTACTAATTATATTAAGAATTTTTTAAATAGTCCTACCAGTCCTACCTCAAAAAAAAAACACAACATATAACGTATGTGACAAACATTTTGTACAAGTTGAATAATTCATCATCGCACAGTCCAAACAAATAAAACTAGAGATTTGAAATTTTGGCTGTGGGCTACTCTCACGTTGGGAGGTAAAAAAGGGAAAAATTGGTAACCTTATATCTGCTAAACTAAATAAGATACAAACAGAATTTAAAAAGCATTGTATTCTACTCAAAAAATAAATAGACAGATGTCTGGTAATTTTTTTAAATTTGGGTGCCTGGGAGGTGAAAATGGGTAAAAATTATATTATGGTACTTTTTAAGGCCCTTATGACTATTAAACCAATAAACATAGAGACATAATTTAAACTACGTTCATCACTCCTCTAAAAATAATCCTTTTTCGGTACTTTAATGAAATTCAAACGTTAGGGATAAAAACGGGGAAACACGGAAAAGTGTTAATTAGTAAAAAAAAATAATTCCATTTAAATAAAAATTAACGTGGTAAAAAAAGAGGATACTTTTAAGTTACCAGTTTGGAGTAGCGAAGCAGACCAGGTCCATGCTAGTACATATATAAAAAAAAACTTAATTCAAATTTTATAAACAAATATTTGTATATTATGAGAACACATTTAAAATCAAGAGCGTATTAATAATTACTTTTGTTAATGAATGAAAATTGTTTTGTTTTGTTTTTAATATATTTTTTTTTGTTAATATGCAAAGTGTGTTTAAAACCAAAAACAAACAGTTGAAGTCCAGTCCATTCCTTAGGCTGACCATTCGTACTTATTTCATCAGTACATATACTGATTTTTCAGCTGGTGTACTGATTGAAAATGTGTGTACTTGCTGATAAGTTCTGATTGTACTGATTGTTTAAGTTTATTTGATTTTGTACATTGTTTTGCATTTAAGAAATTTAACGCTGCATCTATCAAATATGTTAAACATCATAAGTGATATTAATTTAAGTCCATATTGGTTTTTCGTCCATATATTTGCTGATTCTAGGCCAATTAATAAAATTTTTTCAAATTTCCCAAAAAAGCATGTCTTACACACAAATATAATAATTTTTGTGTAAACAAAATTTTTTTTTCTTATATCTCGTTATTGTCGGGGTTTGGTGATTTTCAATAGCAACAATCTGAGGGATATTTCTGATTGTTTGATACCATTGATGGCTCCCTACGACATTGGGGGGCTGAGAAAACTTGATTTCAACAGACGGGCAGGGCTAAATTGACTTTTCTATCTAAGGGGATTCAGAAAATACATACTTTATGGGGCCGCAAATGAATATTGTAGAAACTACAAAGGGAATGACAAACTTATATGTTCATATATACCCTTGTCATCTGTGGTGAAGGGTATAAAAAGTTCAATTACAAACAATTATTTTTGAGTTAATTTTCTTGTTTTAAAAATAACAGTAAATTATTACGCCATTCAACACAGCTTTTAAATTAAATTAATTTCTTTATTTTAAGCTCACAAAGGTCCTAACAAACGACAAAACCTATTTACCACTTGCAAAATATTCGTTGAAAGAAAATCAACACTTGGTAGAACTTTACAAAAGTTATCCCTGTCTTTGGAATGTTGATCATATAGGATTTCGTTTCAAAAACCAACGACAAGAAAGTTTGCAAGAACTTTTAGAAGCTGCTAATAAACAATTAAATTTAAATTTAACTATAGACGACTTGCAGAAAAAACTATATTCAATACGTAATGCAGTTACACGAGAAAAGCACCGACAGATAGTATGTGAAAAATATGGAAAAGAATTTACGTCCCGTTGTAAGATTTATAATGAAATACTTTTTCTTAAACACTCTGTAGGACCCTTTAAATGTGAGTATTGTGAACAAGTTTTTAACGGGCCAGATCAGTATAGAGTCCACAAATCATCTCATGATGGTTCAATGCCATACTCTTGTCCCCAGTGCAAAAAGGGTTTTATGAAGGTGGGAAATTGTACTGTTCATTTAAGAAGACACACCAAAGATTTTGAATTTGACTGCAAAGAATGTGGAAAAAAGTTTCCAACTTCGACAGATTTAAACGTCCACATACGTCATCATACCGGTGAGAAGCCATACTTTTGTGATATTTGTGGACAATCTTTCCGAACATGGACTTATTTCGATTCACACCGCAGGCGCCACGAAAAGAATCCAAATCATATTTGTTCAATGTGTTCAAAGGGTTTCTATGAGAAGAATAAACTTACACAGCACATAAAATCGCATTTGAATGTTCGTGACAAAATATGCAATGTGTGCGATAAATCATTTACTTGTACAAAATATTTAAATCAACATAAATTAACACATGCGGAAAAGAAAAAATATTCTTGCAAAATTTGTGGTAAAAATTTTGCTCAATATGCCGGCCTAAGTAATCACACCAAATCACATGGCGCAATTTCAAACGAAGGCAATAATGAGTCGGGTTCTTTACTTTTTGGGTAGACTTTGGTTAAATAAAAATAAACATTAATTACTCTCCCAAAATAGCAAAAAATTACAAAACAATCAAGCCAAAAAAAAATAAACAAATGAAAAATTGTTGATAAGAAACAAAGGGTCAAAGCAGTTAATTTAAACAAAAAATAATAATAAACAGCTTAAAAAAATAAAAGTATTGACTATTTAATGTTTAAAAGGCACTAATATTCTTTATATATTTGTTAATTAAAAACAACGTTTTTGTTTGTTTCTAAAATTTTTAAAACTACAGAAAAAAAAAGAGTGCACCACGGTCCAGACTAAGGCATATCGATTATAAGGTGATTTTTCCTAATTAGCTTATAATTTTTTATCTGCTTTTTTAAGTTTTAAGTAAGGAAAATAATACTTAAAAATATTGTTGAAACCTAAACATAATACTTGAATTGTATATGTGTAGTTTAAGAGATTGTTGTTCAAATGTTTATTTTCGTGTGTTAGGGGAAACCATCATACGCATCGTTTATAAGACAGTGTGGCATCACTTTAAAGTGCAACACTGCATTCCTTTAGTTTAAGCTTTTTGTTTTTGTAAAAAATCTTAACCGTTTCTTTTTACTTGTAATAAGTTAATACATCCTAGGCTCAAAAATAAAAGAATGTGTATCAAATGAAACAATATACCTTTTTAATTAAAAAAGTAAACAGTTTTAAAAATATGATTATATTATTAATGTAGTATATAACTTCTACAGACCTTATTTTAATGCGGGCCCTACACATTGTTGTCGTTTATTTTACAATTCGACGGCGGCATACATACACAGGATCAGTTATCGAGTTAGTGGATTAGTAAAAAGAAGTGACAAGTTAAAATTTTGTGGTAAAAAAATGGTGTAATATATAAAAAAATAAAAATTTTGTAATTAAAAGTTTATGAAACTTTTACAAATAAAATACCAAGAAATAATAATATAACAATGTGGAAAATTATTTTCAGCAATCAAAGTTATTGCGATTGTGTCACGTCTTATAGAACATTATACATATGTATGTATGTATGTATATATGCAAGGCAAATTAATACGTACTTTTTTATGCAGTCATTCTTTAAAGTGTATGCTTAAAAAATGCATTTGTCCAAATTGACCAAGAAAGGTTCGTATTTTACGTTAAATTCCGATATTTTTTGAATCGCGTTTCTTTAAAAAAGTATTAAAAATGGTAATTGGCGTCTTTAATCGTAAAAATATTAAAAAATAGTAAATGATGATAGTGATAAAAAAATAAAAGCGTGCAATGTCGTGGTAACGAAATTTACAACAAAGTGTGAAATTATAAATTAAAAATACCAAAAGTTATACCGAAATCGCATTATATGTATCTGCATTTGGCAAAATTAAGAATTTTAAAATAAGAAAATACGGTTTTACAAAATTTTAAGAACTGTTGTCGACTTCATAAGGTTACGTCGCGCGAATTGCGGTCTAGGAGAACCAGTTAGACGCAATACTACGAAGTTACAGCTTTTAAAAGGTAAATATAATATCTATAAGCCATTGGTATTTTCACAAAAATTATACCTACCTACCATTTGAGGCAATTGAAAATACTAATAATAAAAAATATTTACAATGTGGGAAATTATTATTAGCAATTATATTTGCAATCGTTAAAAAAACATTTGAAATACCTACATAGGTATTAAAAAACTATAGTTTACATTAATAAGTTTTATCGTTTGATATATTTTGTTTAAGCGATAACCGAAAACTAGGAAAAGGTACTTCTTTTCAAAAAATGTATCAGTTATAGGTATGTAATTCTTAAAAAAAAGATAAAATTATAGGTATTTTACTTTGTATAGACATGTCTCCCAGTATTGTCCTGCAAACTTCAACTAACCTTCTTAGGGTTTTACTATAGGTATACTATCTTAGATTAAACACACCTTTGAGCCTTTAATATCGATCTAAATTCTTTTACCTTTTTAGGAATAAAATATTTAAAATTTATATTTGGTATTCCGTGCATACATGAGTATGAATTTCACGTTTCAAAACGAAAATCTTAGTACTTCACATTTTAGCTCTTAAATGAAATGTGTCTAAACAAGGTTAAGACTGTATATGTATTTAATTATTTAAACTCTCCCCAATTTATATTTTTTGTAATTGACTTTTAATTGAAATTTACTTAACGATTACAATCCCTATTAAGAAATTGAATTGTCATCTATATGACTGTTTACGACAAGGAAAGTTTTGTTATAAAGCGAAGTTGCTTAATATAATATTATGTACTTACCTTGTTACTCAACTGTTAAAAAAGATAACTAACTATAACTATGTTACCTTAAATAAATTGAGACTTAATACCTACAATTAATAAACCCCATTTATTTATTTACTTTACGATTAGTCTATAATTGTAATTGCATTTGGAGTGTGATTATAATTACAATTCTCTTCACAGGACAGTGGTCACTCAATCATTAACCCCTTTTCTTTACCACAATCTTAAGAATTGTTTAAATATATTTGCTCATCACGCAATTATACTCAAAATGAGATATCGAAATTAGAAATAAAAATATAAAAAAATTGTTTAATTAAAGTCTACATAATTTTTATTTCGTCATCTTTTTTGTATTTTTACTTAATATTTATCTTCACTTTCAACACGACTACCATGGGTTCGCATGTGCTGTAATACACCAATTTTAAGTTTAAACGTTTTTCCACACAATTTGCATGCATGATTTCTAGCATCTTCATGAGTGACAGCATGTGTCTTTAGTGCTTTACTGGTTATAAATGCCTTGCCACACAACTGGCACACATGTTGTCGTATATTCATGTGCGAGTTCATATGATCTTCATAGGTCTTTTTAGAATAATATCCTTTTGAGCAAATATGACATGTGTGCGAATAGCGTTTCTGATGGCGTCTTCTATGTCTATTTAAGCACTGAACTTGACGATATGAAGCACCACATATTTCACAACAGTAAGGCCTGTCACCAGTGTGAGTTAACATGTGCAATCTGAGCGTGCCATGTGCCACAAATTTTTTATCACATAAACTGCATGCAAATTCGAGATCTTCAAAGTGACGTTTAGCATGAACAGTATACGATTGAATTGTTTTAAAATCCTTATTGCACTCAGAACATATAAATGGTACTGAATCATCATGGGAGGATTTATGAAATTTGTAACCTAAAGGTTTTGGTAAAACCCTTTTGCAATCGGTGCAGTTAAAAGGTCCTTCGTGATCGTATAAATACAGCAGTTGGTCATAATATTCATCTACTTGCTGCTTTGATTTACTATAAGTTTTCTTCAATCTAAGACGTTTTTCATTTGAAAAGTAATTGTGAATAGTGCGTAAATATTGTTCCAAAACTGTAAGACTTAAATTTAGATCCACATTTGCTTTTATTTTTTTTAACATTTCAATATGTGCGGCGTGTCTTTTATTTGAGCATATAAATTCAATAAGATTAGAATTCCATAGATGTGGAAATTCTCTATATATATGTATTATCCTTATAACTTGTTCTTTTGTTAAATCTGGCAAATTCGAATCCAATTTCTGTAGGTGTATAACTGGTTTAGGCCTTAGAAAGGCTAAGTCATCGAAAAACCAACTGCGCTTACAGCTTTTGGCTTTGGATTTCTTATTATCATCTTCGTAGTTTCGAAGCCTTCGAAAATCTTCTCGTTGCTTTCGATACATATAAGCAATAATTTCTGCTACTTCTTTCCAAGTGACTTTACAACTAAATTTATCATTTAAATCTTTAGCAATTTCCTCCATTGACGCTTGCCTTTTGTCTTTGAAGCGATACAAAGGTAAATCTCTATTCCACAAGTTTGGTCGATCTTTATAAAGTTCTATTAACCTTTCCATACTTGGCTTGGATTCTATAAAGATCTCAATGGTAGGTGGCAATACACTTTTCCTTTTTTTATTTCTCGAATTATTTGGAAGCTAAAATCAAAAAAAAAATTACAGTTATTAAAGAAATACTTTTTTAAATTTATTTAATTATTGTTGTTTTATGGGGCTGGTTCTTTTCAGAACATAAACGGAAAGGCTTGCAATTGAGATTTAAAATAATCTAGTTTTTAGGCGTCATTCCATCTCAGTGAAACTTACACACACTGTAGAAAGGGTTATTCAAGTTAAACAATCTTATAGTTTCAAAGGAGGTGGGACCACCAAATAGGACATTATATACCAGGGGTATAAAAACACGTAAGCCGATATTTTTTTTACTTAAAATCCGCTTTCAACAATATTACTGTACGGGAAGTTTTCTAAATTCTACCAAAAACTTTGCTTTGAGTTTAGCAAATATTCAACTTGAAACTTGTTTATAGATGGTTAACGGAAAAGCAGCATTTATATCCAGTGGCAGCGAATTTCAGTAGCAATTAACCCTAACAACGAAAGTTCTACCACATTCGAAACTTAAGTAGATACAAAGTTTAACAGGCAACTTTGTTGAAAAGTAAAAAAAAATATCATTGTTTACCTGCTGCTTCCTTTTTTCGTGTCTCTTCTAAAAGCTCAATAGTTGCAAAACATAAATAAATAAATAAAATGTTCTTATAAAAAAGTTAATAAAAACTTACTTCATCATCATCATCCGTTTCAGCATCATCTGTTTGATATTCATCGTCTGAATACCATGAATTATCTTCGAAGTCTTCCAAATCCCCGTTATCAATCTTTTTATTTATCAAATTTTTACGTTGATTGCTGCTGTTTGCTTCAATAACTTTATCTTTAATCTCAACTAGGGGATCATCCTGAAAGTAAAAGTAGTTAAATTTAAACAATTATTTTATTATTAACTAAAGGTGCAAGCTGTTTGCTTTTTACTTTTTTAATGTTCATACTTAATTTGAATCGATTGCTTAGGAATGGTCTGGTATGAGTTTAATATTTTATCAAATATTTAATTTTTTTATTTCAAAATTAAAACTTAAAAATGTTTTTTGTAAGTAGATATGAATGTCATATCGCTCATTTGCTGCAAGAACGGCATAACTCAAAAT
>NDXZ01034409.1:0-17425 GCA_003055125.1 Paykullia maculata
GTGCTCCGTGAGCTCGAAAAGGTTAAGAACCACTGATGTATGTATATGCTCCAATTTTAAGTGTACATAGTACACAATTTTTTTTCTTTTTTATTTGCCTCTCGCTATTATTATAATATTTTTTTTTATATTCAACTTCTAATAAAGCATCGCGATAACTGAGAACTTTATCGTTCTAAAACGGCAATACTTTACTTTAGCTTATCAGTGTACTTTTAAAATAAACTTTACTAAAATACATACATACATACATAGACCTCGAAGCAAAAATTTTTACTGAAATCAAAAAAAAAAAATAAATACATTTGTATGTATAAAATTGCGCAACTCAATAAAGAAGCGTTTTTTTATTTTTGCAAAAATGTTTGAAACACTATGTGGAAATTATCATTTTGTTTTAGACGTCTGTCTTTCTTATCATTTTAAATTAAACTTCTTAGAACACATTTGTAGACAAATTGAAATTGGGTAATATTTTACATTTTTGCAAATCTGTGAATTTTTCGCAAAACTATTTTAGTTGCGATAAGAAACATTTAAATATATTCGTGCAGTAAATGATACTTTATTTATAACAAAATTTAATTTCTGCTTGCTGCAAAAAAAGGACTTTAATAAATTTGTGTTTCGTTTTTTAGTTGACATCGTATGAAGTATTTACATTTAAAATATTTTTCCATTAATAATTTTAGAATTTTTAAAATTTCATCAATAATACCTTAGAGTATGTAAATACATACATATGTATATGTATATATGAATACCTAATCCTTAAGCGCTTAATTTCTACTACCATATATAATATCATCTAGCTGTTTGTACCCGGCGTAGCCCAGTGAACAGACAATTGAAGAATTCTATTACCTATACAATTACAATTTTTAATCCCCTGCTGGTATGTATATTGAGTTTTTTAAGACCAAATAATGATGATTAAATAAAAGGAAGTTTAAAGAACACAGTTGCTACAGAATATCCCATAAAAAAAATTCTTTCTTTTTTTATATACTTCATGTAACTCACATTCAACTTTATGCCTTTAACGTTATATGTCCGCAAATTTTTTATTAAACTTATTTTCTTTACATAGGACCTAAAAAAACCTGCCCAATTACTTACCAAATAGGTCAATCAATGTCTAAGTAACTATAAAAACCTAAAAACTAGTAAGTTTTATAATTATTCCAATATGTAATAAAATTAATATTCTTTATATCGGAAATACAACTTCCCTCAAACGATCCTATGATATTTTTTGTAAAATAAAGATATAACTACATATTACAATTCCTAAAAATAGGCATTAAGTAAAATTGCTTATTATGGGGAGTTGACATGCCCGCTTCTGTAATTATTTTCGTTTTTTAAATTAAAATAGCCAAATTTGTGTTAGAATCATACCAAATCTGACGAATATATTTACTTTTATATTTCTTAAAAGTGCTTTGTTTGTAAAAGGGTCAACATTTTTTTAAGTTGTGTGTGCGGTGCCACACCTCCAGATCTGATCTTTAAAATTTTTGGCTTGAGTAAGGAAAACCGTATAAGAGTTAATCGTACAAAATTTTAAGACCATAAAAATAACAGTTCTCAAGATATGCCATAAAATATTAACAATAAAACCTAGTTCTTTTCTTTTCTTTAAAGAATAAAAAAAATATATAAATAAAGTAAATTGTTTATTTCTCCAAACACTGAAACAACAATTTTGCTCCATGGGGGATTATTATTATATTATTATTTTTTTATTTATTTAATAAGATACTGTAACTAATCAAATAAATCAGATATTAGATATTAAATTTCGCGTTGCACACAACCCAGTTTTTTTTTGTATTGCTTCCTAAGAAACAGGATTTAAAAAATCACATAGCTTATATTGTTTTTGCTTTGTTGTATTTGTTGTCGCGACGCTGTTATGTTATTAAATACGCTTCAACCAGGAGTGTAAATTTATGCAAAAATTTACACAAAAAATAACTTCTGAAAAAATGTATACAGCAATAATAAATGCAAATCAAAAATAAAAATATAAAAAATTCTGAAGTTCAAAAAGTGTTAGACTTTTGCTTTCAGAAAAAAATGGGTACTGTCATTTTGTATTTATTTTTAATGTATCATGGTGTATTTATTTTTAAGCTGATTTTATATATAAATTTAATTTTTAAATTTAAATGAGAAAATTATTTTTTATGTATATAATAGTTGAAAGATAAGCAAGAGAATCAAAAAATAATCAGCTGATTAGGTACGAAATAATACTGCATTTACACAAACAAATTTTTATTATCTTTCGTGTTCTGGCAGGGAAAGTTTAGTTCTACAAAGTTATTTGTTTTGTTAAAAAAAAGGTATTAAACTGAGGTATTATAACTCTATTGTTTTTACCAATTACCACTTCAAATAAATTAAAACTTATTTCCGTTTTGTTTATCGTAGTATTGTCTATAATAATTAACCTAAAAATATATTAAATAATACAGCACACATTTCAATGTTAAAGAAATTATCTAAATGCAAATTTAATGCAAATTGTTTCAGTTTGTCGCATCTCACATCTTTTATTGTTTTTATTTTTTAAGTATGTTTGTTACTATTTGTTAAATAGTTTTTTACCGTGTCGTCTTTTTGTTCTAATAAAGTCTGTCTTAAATTGAAAAAGAAATGAAAAAATACGAAAAAGAAAACATTCAACAAAATTAAAACAGTCATCGCATAAATTGCTAATCTTTCTTTTAATATGTACATATGTGTATCTACAGTTATTTATTTTGTTTTACCTTTGCCAGACAATTTTATTTCAATTTATTTTGCTGTTGCATTTTTTTAAACCAATACATATGTAAATGTGAATACGTATAGGAGTATGTATGTGTGTATGTATGCAGTTTTTGTATAAATATTTAAAAAAAAAACAATTATCCATACATTCCAATTTAGTAGCAAACAGGTACTTTTGAATTTTTTGCCAGTACATATTTTAAAATGAACATACCGTGTATAAACATTTATGTCTTTGCTGTAATTGTGTTTAATAAAAATTGGCGCGAAACTTGTGCCTAAGTGCAAGTGAAATTCTAATGATGTTACAAGTCAGTATTAGAACATTTTAGAGCAATATAGATGACACTGAATCTAAATAAGTAAGATAAGTTGTCGTGTATTGTTGTGTAGTTTTTTTTTTAATTTTAAGTATAGCGATATTTGTTTGTGGGTATATCACGTAAACATATTAAAATGTGTTATTATGTAGATTTGAATAGATTGCTTAGGTTTCAAATTCATTCAGTTTAGCTTAAGCTATACAAAAATCTACAATTAATTAAATACAGGAAGAAAATGCTTATGATATTCGCACTCTCTAATTCGCTTGTATTTTTTTCTCTATTATTTCTTATTATGGAAGTTATACAAACTACACTGAATAAATTAATAAAAAAATAGAAAATTTAAAAATATAAGAGGAATTTATTAATTTAGAATTTTTCAAGTAGAGGAAATTAATTTTAATAAAATTGATTTATACAAGTGCAATAATTGTTCTTAAAAAATTCTGAGTAAATTTAAAATTATTAAGAAAATTGTTTAAAAATTGTGTATTACTCAAAAAGGCCTGAGTATTTTTAATATTTTTTTGGACAAAAGTTTTTCCCATTACATTTTCTAGTATGTAGTATGAGAAATGTATTTATAATAATATAATGTCATTTAATAACCTAAATACGAATATGGCAGTTGCTTTTTAGGGCTTATTATTGAGTTATTAAGACACCACTGATGGGAATAAAAGTCCTAAAAACAGGTAGTATTTCTTATGTTCCAGTAACTTTTTTAACTTTCGAAAGTTTTGACAAACCTATATATACCCTTGCCACATGTGTGAAGGGTATAAAAACTTGTTCCATTTTTAGTATGAATATAATTTGGCTACATAATAAAAAATAAATATTCTACTGAACAATGTTTGAAACTGTTATAACAATATAATGTGTAACATGTATGGCAATTGTCAACTGTTATAAAAAAAAATATATATTCCTTTCACTTCTCGAGGGAGCATAGGGCCATAAACAACTGTTATAGGGGAAGACGAAAGTAAATTATTTATTTATTGATAAAAAAACGGTAATTTTTCTAACAAAAAAACACACTATCTATAAACAATTACGAACAAGAATGCGATCTTAAAATGATCTTAGTAATTAAAAATAAATTATTTATTTGTTAAAATAAAAGTGGTTTCTTTTAATAATAACTATTAAATATGTTAACAAAAAAAAAAACAGAGTTAGATTTGTTTAGTTCATGAACCGACCTTGTTCAACTAAACGATTTACTCAATTAAACTATGTACATATCATTGGTCTCAGGTAAAAAGGCCCTAACTCACATAATTGTAATTTTACAAGGTAAAAACATAATAGAAACTATATATCATCACGTAAAACGTAAAACTGCTTTTTTTGAAAATATTGCACTATTTTTTTTGTGACGGGGTGTATTTGCATGTAATGTATTGATATCACTAAAAAAATCAATTTCGAAAAAATGCGAGTTAGGGCCTTTCTACCTAAAACCAACAATATTTCAAACGCTTATTGTACTGAGTACTTAAATCTCAGTACCGAGCGCTATTACTTATGCTCATCTGTATTGACGTTATAAACGTTGGTTTTAATATTCTATTCAAAAACATTTGTGTAAATGAATTCAACACAAACAATTTTTTATTTATAAAATGTTTATTTGTTTAAATGTTTTAAGAATATTTTTGTGCTATTTTGCAGCTCTTATACTTTAAAGTATAAAAATAATCGCGGTTTAATGAAATTTACATTTTTCCAGTTTTTGTTTGTAAATTTGGTAAAATCAAAATTAACTGAATTATATTACACCAAAAATAACTTATATTGGAGCTTAACTTATGTCGACTTAAAATGTTAAACAAAATTGCAACAAATCTATTTTCAATGAACTTCAACAATTAACACATTTATTGGCTCATGTATGTATGTATGTGTCTAAGAATGTAGCTATTTTAGAATATGCATTTCATTTGTAAAACCTCATTTCTTATATACCTTTTCTTTTTATTTTTATGCTAAATTATAATTAACACTATTTAGCTAATAATGAGGTCATAACATTTTTCTAGTTTTATATGATTCATTTAATATTGTTAAATGCTTATTCTGTGCTGAAGCAATGTTGTAGACTAGAATAGGTACGATACGAATTTGTCGAAAAACCCTGTTTCCAAACCGCAGCTAAATGAAAGATAATCATATACATACAATATTTAAACTACACACAAAAACGCCCCAAAAGTGTCCTAAAATAATATGACTTTGAATGCTATGTTTATTGTGCTGTCGTAAACTATCCCTAGCCGAATGAAAAAAGCAACAACAAAGTACCTTAACCATTTAAAATTTTTAGGACATATGACATTATGATATCATAAGTAGCTTGTGAATCCCTCAAATGTATAATTTACATATTTATTTTCTACGTACTTTTGTAAAAATGTTAGATTTATTTAAAATTTCTTGTTTTTTTTTAAATATTTTCTTTAAAGAAATAAAACACAAAAGATTTTACACACATACATATATTTTCAAGTTTAGTGCCCTGTAAAAAAAATTTGGCACAGCCAAATAAATAAATTCTTTAGAATAGTTTTGTTTAAAACAAAATGTCATTGTTTAAACGAACACAAATTATTTGTTTTTCCATGCTTTTGCCAATGTTATCAGTATGTACATAAACTTAAATGTCTTATAAAATTATATACTACTTTAAGTATGTATATGTATGTTTTTATTTAATATAGAATAAATTTAAAGTACATATATATTTAGTTAACATTCCTTTGTAAATTGTGATAGTATTACCTATCTTAACACTTAAAAACGTATTGTATTAAAAAACCTTAAATTAACACACTTTAAATTTTAATTAAATGGAAAACACAGTTGGTTTAAGTGTTTCTCTTTTTTTATTTTGATTAAAACAAACACATTATGGTACAGGGTTGTGCAATAAAATAGCACATTGTTTTTTCATTAAACTATACTCCAAACAATGCTCCAAACCCTTTTTTTATATTTATATTTAGTTTATATTTAAGATATTTATAACCCACATCACAAAAAAGTACCTTGGGTATAACGATCGACTTAAAACAACTTTCTAAGTCGAAAAAGCAATGTTTGTTAGTTTGTAGAATATATTTTTTTATTAAATTTGGTATATATACATGCATACATACATAACGGCTTTGACCCAATGACCAACCCTATAAATATTGGTCCATAAACTTATCTAGCCCCTATACAAATGTCTATCCGCAATTGACCTTAATTGCGATGCTATTATATATATATATATTAGTTCCTTTAAACTCCTATAAGGAGCATAGGGCCAAAGCGATGCTATTAGTACTTGATTAAATTTTTTTAATTCAAGAAAGTGAAAAAAAATCAATTTTAAAGATTAACATAAAATCTATTGAATTAAATTGTGACTGGAACTTATTAATATATTTATATTTAGTCCGTAACGCTTTGTATAAAATTAAGTTAGTGAAATTTTTCGGTTTTATAAAAACTACGAAAACTTTCTGAATAACCGAAATTTCGATTACATTGTTGCATAAAAAAAAAAATTTTAATTACTACAATGTTATGCTGATTTTGATTATTAAATTTTACTTAAAATAAAGAACAGGGGGCAATGAATAATATTGAGTTGGTTTTTTCATTTCTTTGCCTTTAAATATATATTTTTTTAAAGAAAACTAACTAACTAATCGGATATGTGGATAACTAAATGCTTATTAAGCAATATACATACATATGTATATGTATGTTATAAAAAAATAATAATTTATTTACTTACACTATAATTAATAAATAAAAAAATTAATTTCAAAATATTAAATTGTATTCATTCACAATGACAAAAGTGAATGAACTCTGAAAAACATTTACTTGTTGAAAAAAATGCATGTCTTACTTTTTTACTTTTATTTTTACACTTTAGTTTTGTTTTCGATTCAAAAGTTTAGTGGCGACATTTTCGAAAACAAAAATTAATAATATAATTTTAGCTCTTTTATTTACACTGACAATGATATTGAAAGAAACCCAAACTAATGTTTTTTTTAATCTTATTTAATAAAATATTTTTTTAAGTAATTTTTTTGTACCATAATTTTTTTTTCTTTTGTTGGTTTTTCTCACTTGGCCACATCTGCACACATTTTTAGATTTGTGGACATAAAATAGGGGAAACTGTTTTTTTCTTTTCACTTAAATAACAAAAAGTCAAATATTTGAATTAAATTTTATCGAAAAACTATAATTGTAAAAAAAAAGACATTACATACTTACAAATCTTTCCTAAATAAGTATGTGTATGTATTGATCTTTAAAATATTTGACGTAATTGTGGCTGCCCTAATTAATTGAGAGGTTCCTTTTTTCAATCTTTTAAGTTTGCTACTTATTTTTATACCCTTCACACACACACACACACATGTGGTAAGGGTATATATAGGTTTGTCATTCCGTTTGTAATTTCTTCAATATTCTTTTGCGACCCTATAAAGTATATATATGTATATATATTTGGTATCCTTATAGATAGGGAAGTCGATTTAGCCATGTCAGTCTGTCCGTGTGTGTGTTAAAATCAAGTTTTTGTAGCTCCCATAGGTCACCCAGGGTTGTATGTGGTATCAAACTTTTGGAAATGCTTTCGAGAAAATCGGTATTGAAAACTGTCAAGATCCATTAATAACCGGCAGAGATATAAGCAAAAGACGACTGCCTCCTTTTTTTAAGTTTTCTTTTTTTTTTTTTACTCAAAAATTATTATATTTGTGTGTAAGACATGGCTTTTGGGGAATTTTAAAGGAAACAATTTAGATTTTTTACCAAAAAAATTTTTTTTCGAGATATAAAAAATTTTTTTTTTCGAGATATATGCAAAATAAAATTTGTATTTTTTTTTTTGTTTTTTAACACAAAAGTGATTATATTAGAAAATTATGATTGGGAAAAGAGCGAAAAAAATGTTTGTGTATTTGAAAAAAATGTACTAATATACACACATAGATAACGTAGTGAAGGGTATATAAGATTTGGCATAGCCAAATATAGCGCTCTTACTTGTTTTTTTTTGGGCTTATAAAGGAAGACGGCTACAAATATCAATAAAAAGATGATGTTATTGAAATTCTAAAAATATTTGATCACCTTAGTGTGATTGCCCTAATTAAATACTTATAAAAAATGTGTGCCGCTTTCTTCTCTAGAAAAACTTCACTCTCCCATTATATGTGCATTTTTAAACAATTAAAATTTGGTTTAGAATAAAAAAGACTTCTTTGCTTTTTTTCGACAAATTTAATACGAAAAAATGTATATCTGTTTAATGTTGTTTATATGTAAGTATTTTTGGAATTGCATACATATTCGGTTATATCTTTAAATAATAAAATGTTAATGTTATTGTAAACATTTACCTTACAAATTAGTTTAAGGATTTTAATTATATATTTGATTTGTCTCTATTCCATGTTTGTTCACATTAAGAGCGATTTTTTGCGAATAACTTTAAATTAAAATCAAACACTAATATTTTTTATATTCATTAAATTGGTGTTATTTAGATGTGGCCTTCACGTTTGATGTGTATATGGCGTATTTTGCTGAAGGTAACGTTTTAGCTGTTTGTTTTCTGGGTTAAATGTTGTTTTGACACTGGCTTGTAATATGTCACATCTTCTCAATACGGCAATATTGCTTATTGATCAAAATTACCATTTAATTAAAACTGTGCTTTATTACTGAACAAAAATTAGTTTCTCGATTTGAATCATGTTTATTTGAAATTTTGTAAACATTTGTCTTGCGTACGGTTTTAGTAATAAATTGTAAAATTAACTTACCACTATCATAGAATTATTAAAAAGGCTGTCTCAAAGCAACAGTGTTGTTAGTTAGGATTTCTCCGCCTCCAAAATAAAAAAAAAATTATTTAAAATTTTTTTAAGAAAAACTTAACACGGAATATTCCAAAATGAATCTTTATAAGAACATAAATGTCGTCAGCTTATTGTTTGCTTTGCATATACATACATATAAAAAATCGATATTACAAAAAACGACAAAGAAGGTTTTAAACCACTGATTTTTGTATGAATAATCCATAATAATTACTTTTGATTCCGTTTTGTGGTGGTATTTCAAAACAATGTTCATTAAATATTAAAATTAAGGACAAAGAGCAAAATCATTGCTTGATATCTCATAGTTCTACAAAATATTGCGAAACGGGTAACGGAAGCAGAAAACGGATATTTAAAATGCATGTGTCTATATAATCAATCTACTTCTAACTCAAAAGTCGGTGAGTCAAAACAGTAATAAGCTAACGATAAGTATATATGAGATTTATATGTTTTACTTGTAATTTTTTTTGTTTTAAATTTTACGTCTATAAAGTTGTTCGTTTCCATTTTGGCTAAACTGTTACTGTAAAAACTATTTATTTTTTAATGTTTCGTTGTTTTCTACCTTTAATATCTGCAAGTGAAAATGGCTTTTACACAATTATGTGTTTTGTGTGTGTGTGGGATATATGTATGTTCATTAACCTAAAATGTTAGTGAACTTGACTTCGAAATCTTTTCAATGCGTGACATACAGACAGTTATTCTTTAGACATCAAGTTTTCATTTGTGTCTAAAAATTATGTATGATGTTAATTATAATCATTTAATTTTTAATTTTACTTTTAAAATAAAATACATATTTTAAAATAAGAGATATGTATTTACTTGTTTAAATCTTTTGTTGCTATGTTTGTTTTTTAATATGATAAACTAAAGCTATAATTTTATTGCTTTAAGTTTCGCAATCTTTTTTTAAAAAAGGTTTTCTTAACTACAATTTAAACGTCTACATATGTATGTATGTAGGTATGAAGGTATATTTAATTTTAATTTTCTTTACCATGCATTTTAATGTACAAAATTCAAGTTAATTTATATCACATGTTTAGCATTAAATTGCTAAATAATTTTAAAGGTGTGTAATTTCTTTTAACAATAATTCGGTTTTTGATCACTTTTTTGACATGTTTTAAATTTTTTTTTATTATTTTTTTTTTTGTTTACTTAACACAATTTAAAGTGCTTTAAAACTATTTTGAAATACTTTCATTTCACTTGAACAACTTTTTAGCGTACATTTTTTATAGTGTTCTTTTTTATTTTATACTCTTTTAGAGGCTACTCTTTCCTCCTCTTGTTCGTCCCATTCTGTAGAGATTGTTGATGCAGTACAGTTAAATGTACGACAACGTTTTAATGTTTTATTTGAAAAGCTGAAGAATTATAGTTGCAATAACTTTCAAAAATTTAAAAAGTAAGAAAATTCGATCTTAAACAGCACATATTATCGTTGCACTGTAGCACTCCTTTTTAAAATTGGCATTAATTGGGTTTTTGTTGTTTTTATTTTGTACTTCAATAAGAATTAATGTTATATTTATTTAGTTTTTAAAGTTTTCATAAAACACCAACAAACAATAATTTTATTTACAGTACTTTTTTTTAGATGATGTCCTTTTTAATTTTATTAATTTAACCTGAGTTTTGTATATATGTAAGTACTCTCTAGCAGGTTGTGCTTACGTATTAACAATAAAATTTCGACATGAGTGTTTACACAGTCAAGTAAAAGTTTTTTTCACATGGGTAATTTTCTAGTGACAAAGTTAGTATAAATAAATAATCTATTTTTATACCATACACTACCATAGGTAGTAAGGCTATTTATTATTCGATTGTGCATGGCCGCCACCGCTCTTATTAAGAACCCCTTTACAATGTACAACCTTTTTGCCATTAAAAAGGCATATGTGTTTAAATTAGGCAGTAAAGCTTACATTATCGTGAGTGCGCTGTAACTAAAAGCTAATTTTATAAAAAAAAATCTGAAATTAGTGCAAATTTTCCAAATTAAGTCAACCTTAATATTTGCAAAAAATATAATTTTAACCCAAGGAGGAATTAAAGTAAAAGGTATAATTTATATTTTCAATATGTTTTTTGTTGCAAAAATGTTGTTAAATTAAAAAAAAATATTTTATTGTGAACTAATAAATAAATCGCAATTAAACAAAGTCAATCGTTTGTAATCCATAAACAAACAAAAATGCATATACACAAAGAAAAGCAAAAAAAAAAAACTCCAATTGCCGCTTGTAATAAATTAGTCTTTTGTAAAAATTTATAAATTGCTTAAGTAAAAAACTAAAAAAAAAATAGATAAATATGTTCCATTATGTATCCCAAGGCGTATTCTTTACTAAATACATAGTTATAAAAAAATAAATAAATAGTAAATGCATCTTTATTGTGTTTATTGTGCGGATAGACAAATGGATGGATGCACTCACACTTAACTTTCAAACAAATGAATGTGCGCGCACACTCAAGTAGATTTTGAGTAAAAAAAAAAACTTAAAATTGATATATTAAAGTAAGTTAAGTGGCGCACAGTACAAAACAAACAAAAATATTTTGAAAATGAAAATTGTTTTAATTAAAAGGTAGCAGAGAATAACAAAAACTTTTTAAACTATAGTGAAAGAAAATTTAAACGATAATTTTAAATCAAAATTACTTTGCTTGATTCCAAAAACCTTTATTCGAAAAGTTTTGTCGGAAATTTGGAAGCTGTTCGAAGAAAACAATATATCGTTTAATTTTTTAAAAACAACATATTGTCGCCTTCATTTAGAAAAAAACAAGTAAAAGCGCTATTTTTGGCTATGCCAAATCTTATATACCATTCACTACGTCTATGTATGTGATAAAAAAATGTCTATTTTTTGATTATATCTCTTTAATTTTTTTCTTTAAATTTCACAAAAGGCATATTGTATATTTGCTTATATCTTGTTAATTGTTAAAACCTTTAAAAAAAAAACTAAAAAATTGTATTAATAGTTTTCGAATTTTAACTTTTTATAGATCAGAAACTATACATGACTTATTTCTATAGTTCTTTTATTAAGTTTCTGTTTCATCTGTCTTTTTTAAAGTATGGTAACGATATATTGAAGATTTCTTTATAACCAATTACTAATTTTAAAAACAAGTTATTTAGTACTTGAGTAAAATAGTTAAATTTTATTCAACATACATACATAACGTAACCCTTAATTAATTTACAAAACTCTTATTGATTGAAAATACAAAAAAAGTAATAATAAAATTTAAACTTGAAATTTAAAATATACAGAGAGAAACATAAAGATTAAGGTACAATTTTAATAATTAGTTGTTAAAACCATACGATACGAAAACATATCTGTACGATTTTAACATGTTCAGACGATTCATATAGCAAAAATGACCTTTTGTTTTACCATAACTCGCAAACTGCTGAAATTTTTATATTACTATCTTTGACAAATTTTTAGCCAGAGTAAAAAAAACAATATTTGTGAACATAGGCACCTTAAATAGCTCATAAAGACTACTTTGTACCTCAATAATGGTAGTTTCACATAATTTTTTGACGCTCAAATTTTTTTTTTTTGGAAATAGTATAATAAAACACCTTTTATTTTCTATTGTTTTGTGTTGTACTTTTTGATTGATATATTTAAAATATATTTGAGACAATGTAATATACATACGGGAACATACGTATAGGTATGTTCCCAAAGGTGTTTCATTTTACTCTACACAGAAAAAAAGTGTTGTTAATACAATTAAATTTTTTGTTAATACAATTAAAAGTTTAATTAAAACCAGCAATAGAATTTGTAAATACAGTAACGACATTTGTAAGTTGATTGTTAACAGTCAAGTCAACAAATTATTTGCATGTTAACAAAACAAATTGTTAAATATAAATGTTCCCAAGAGGTCCTGGCCTAAGATGTTATCCTTTTTTTTCTCTTTTTCACTTAATTTTTAAAACTCGAAAACCATGATGAGATTTGTTTGTCTTCACACCGGGATTTGAACCTGGGGTGCTTGGTTTTGTAGGCAAATGAAAACAATTTTTCTTTTGTTTATTTTGTAATTTTCCAAATTTCTAAAAACTTATTGTTTTAAATTTTGACATCTTTTGTTTTTTTTTAAATACCAACAAAATTTTTAATTTTATTAACAAAAAATTTGTTGAACCATAAATTTAATTTCAACAAAAAATTTTGTTAACTTTAATTTGTCGATATTTTTTTCAGTGAAGCTACATTTTTTTAGAAGATAGTATGGGAAAAAAGAAAAATTCCTGCGAGCTATGCTTAAAAAAAGTAAAAAAAGTCCATTTTTTTTTCATTTTCTTAAAAAATATTCATTGTTGTTGTTCATTAATTACCTACCCACAACTTTGTTGAAGACATTAAAAGGTTATGGTACAATTTTTCGGAAAATTCACCAAGTCCCCAATATGTTGAGGCCCATAAAATTAAAACGCGAACTAATATTGCAAAACGGAGTTAGGGTTTTACTCAGCTCAGGTAGTACTATTGAACCTATATAGGCAAGTCTGTGTACCTTACAAAATATTGTTTTTTGTCGCACAGTGTCAGTGTTATTTGCGCATAGAGTTTAACATTTACGGGTGTTGCCCACGTGACCCTTAACCCACATCAGTGTTACCTCGTTCACCAATGCATACCTTTTGAGCTTCAGAACACATTCACGTTCGTTTGCTGCATTCGCTTTATGACCGACAGTGCAATGAGTAGTTTTCTTCCTCGATCTTCCAGTAGGTAATCCAACGGATGAAGCAAACTAAGCATTTCTGCTTGGTATACGGACACGTACTCAAAGTGCAAGACAGGTTCAGCTCTAATGGGTAGAAAAAATGGTAGGGCAAAAAACTAAAAAACAATATTCGTATTTATGTATTTTTTTTAATGATTTTTTGCCATTCGAAACAACTAATTCTGTATGTAATTTTGACTTGAAAAACTACTGATAAGTTTAGATTAAAAATGTCATTAAAAACTTGTAGAATTTTCCATAAACAGCACTTATGAATATGAGTTTCTATATTAACTTACACTAATAATAACCGATAAAATTAATATGATAGAAAGATAGCTTCTAATCATTTTTTCAAATAAACAGCAAAATATTAATTACGTGTTGGTACAATCAACCTTCGTTATAAACGTTACAAAAACAAGTAAGAGCGCTATATTAAGCTGGGCCAAATCTTATATACCCTTCACCATGTATTGCCCATTTAGTCAAACGGTCCAATTTTTTCATCATCTTTTGTTTATCTCAAAACAATAATTTTTTTGTGTAAAAAAAAATAAAAAAATTAGAAGCAGTCGTCAGTCACATACAACCCTATGGGAGCTACGAAAACTTGATTTCAACCAACACACGGACAGACGGATAGACAGACAGACGGACATGGGTTAATCAAGTTCTCTATCTATAAGGATCCAGAATATATATACTTTATAGGGTCGCAAATGAATATTGTAAAATGTGTGAAAGGTATAAAAATTAAACGTAAAAGTTTATATGATTTTCTAAACTAGAAAATTTGTTTCGTGTAGTATTTTAATTTAATTTTAACTGGTGATTAAATACAAACTAATTAAAACTTGTTTTTATAATGCATAGTTTTTATATTGTAAAACTCAAACCTTTTTCAAATTTAGAAAAAACTCTTTTAATGAACAAAAATGCCTTTTTAACCTCAAAAATCTTTTCCGTTTTTAATATATAAAAAAAATTATTTTTGCGCTAAAAACTTTTTCCAAATTGATAAAACATTTTTTTTTTTATAAAATAAAAAATTGTTTAACTAAGTTTATTTAAAAATCAAAATTGATATAAAAAAATCGTTTAGTTTTTCTTTTTGTTATTTATTATTAAATGTTGTGTTAATAATATTTATATTTAAAATTATTTTTTTTATTAGTTAATTAAATTTTTTTGTCTTGTTTCTTGTAGGTGGTGCTTTCGAAGATGTCATTGGTGACAATGTTTCACCTTTCGGATACATGAAAGGTGAAGGTATTGATGCTGGCTTTGGAGAACATGATTGGATTTGCAGTAGAGACAAGGAACACACAGATAATATATTCAATAAACTCTCTCCAGTAGATGGTAAAATCTCTGGACAGGGTAAGTTTTTAAAATTAACACTTTAAAGGGAATAATTAAAATAAATTTGTAAAAATATATTTTTTTTATTTCGCAGCTGCCAAACAAGAACTCATTAAATCAAAATTACCCAACTCAGTGCTTAGTAAGATTTGGAAACTTTCTGATGTCGATGGTGATGGTTTCTTGGATTCCGATGAATTTGCTTTAGCTTTACATCTTATCAATGTTAAATTGGAAGGTAATGAATTGCCTAATGTTTTGCCCGATCATTTAGTGCCACCAGCAAAACGCTGCTAATGCTTGAAGGCTAAATGAAAGCAAACAAGTGGACATTGTAAACTTCAATATGCTGGTGTTTAAGTTAAAAGCCAAACTGTGTTTTTACATTACATCTGTAACTTAATATTTTTGTTTCTTTCTCGACTTTGGATAAATAGAGAAAAACTTGCTACTTTCAATCTTTATTGCTAAATCAATGCCTTTATTTGTTGTTATAATATTTAAAATAGTTTATTCTTAATTGTTTTGAACGAACATCTATCTATTTTTATGTAATTGTGTACATAAAATTAAAAACTGTCCTAATTTTTTGAAAACAAAATGTATGAAGTAAAATCTGTTATACAAAGAGTGTTTCAGAAACGAAATTAACACTAAATTTAAAAAAGATGATTTTCTTATAAAAAAACGCATTTTTTTTAAAAACCTATTTATTGCTTATTACAATTTTGCATATTTTTAAAAATTATAATTTTAAATAACACAAATCTTAAAAATAAAAATTAAATAATTTATGATTTATTTAAGAAATTATTTAAAAGCGTATACAAAAAATTTTTGTTAATGCATTTAAGTAAACAATGTTTATTTCAAATCTTAAATGCATTAGTTTATTTATAATATAATTATAATCGTGCTAAGCGAATACATTTGTGCAATTTTTTTTATAAAAATGTTCCCTCTTCTCCAAAAACATATTACGTACAGTTCATATCACGTTCTTTATGTTTTTACTACTTTTAATATACATACATATATTTTGTTTCAAACATCTGCATATTTTGAATGCCTTATAAAAGTATATATTTTTTAATAAACTTAGTAAAATTAATAATCTTTTAAAAAAAAATTAATAAACAATAAAAATTTGTCAAAGTATATATTTTTTGTAAAGATGAAAATAAATTACATAATAAAAATGAAAAAATAATTACTG
This sequence comes from Paykullia maculata, assembly GCA_003055125.1. NCBI lineage: Eukaryota > Metazoa > Arthropoda > Insecta > Diptera > Rhinophoridae > Paykullia > Paykullia maculata. The sequence continues at coordinate 16,383 of NDXZ01034409.1, forward strand.
TTAACTTAAGACGTTGTTATTCATTTATAAATATATGTATGTATGTATATACATATCTATGAGCATCTGAGTGCGGATTCGTCTGCAAGGTGGCAAGGATAAGAAGTATTTATTATGTGATCTTATTCAGGATGTTAACTAACTGTGTAAAAATTTTAATTGAAATAATTTGGAATTTGTTTTTTTTTATAAACATAAAAAATCAATCGTTAACGTCTTTTTTTATATGCACAAAAAATTTTCAATTTTAAATATTTTATTAAAAAAAAGCCTTAAGCTTTGATTTTAAAACATTTATAAAATATTACTGAATAATATTTATTTAAAATTTTTCGAACAAGAGTATAAAAACAAAAATATCTATTATTTTTAGGTATAAGTGTTAATAATGTTTGTGCTTTTTACGTATTATCATCGATATTTTATTTTTTGTATATGTAAATCTTCAAATACATTAATAATTTAATTTTTCATTTTATTTTGCCCGCTTGCTTAAAGTTTCACAAACTTTCTTTTGAGAAAGTCTAGGTAAGTATAAAATGAATAGTTTTTTTTTCTTGTTTACAAAAATTAAAATATCAAATATTTATTTTAAAGTGTTTGGAATTTAAAAAAATAAATTTGTTTTATCGACTGCTTGAAAAAATGTTTGTGCTCTTGTTTTTTTAAGGTAGAATGCGCGATAAAATAAATTTCAAAATATAAAATGAGTTTTTAGTGGCAAAATAAGCCGACATATACATGAATAAATTGAAAGTAAACCAATTTTTAAAAACTATTGTAGGTATATTTTTTGCAAATACTTATGTACTAACTGGTTACAAAATATTTTTAAATAAATTACAATTATGACTTGGCAAAGAATTAAACGAAAAAATTATACGAAATAAAAAACAAACACTAGGAGTTTGATATCGTGGTGGAGTATACATATAACAAAATTATTATTTATACCTACATACGTACATATGAAAATAACAATTTTATTTTTAAATCGAATCAATTTTAATCAAATTGAAATATGGTTGAGCAAATGGAATATA
>NDXZ01034424.1:0-13477 GCA_003055125.1 Paykullia maculata
ACAAAGTTAATGGTATCAACGAACAAAAAGGCAACAAGGCTGGGTCAATATGTGAACGTTGGTGACTATAACTTCGAGGTAGTGAACAACTTTATCTATCTCGGTATCGCCATAAACCAAACAAATAACATCAGTTTGGAAATAAAAAGAAGAACTATTCTTGCTAATAGATGCTATTTCTTATATTACCCGTGCTACTACCGTGCTGAAGCATGGGTTCTTACGCAAGCAGATCAAGCTGTTCTTGGGGTGTTTGAGAGAAAGATTCTTCGCAAAATATAAGGACCTATCTGCGTTGACGGAGAGTATCGCCATCGAATGAATTTCGATCCATATAGGTTTTTCCCCTATATTTTTGCAGATTATGGACCAATTAGTCCATTTTTTAAACATGTCTATAGTTTATCCAAAAACTGCAAAATATTAAACTTTTTTGTGCAAAAAACATGTATGTTTAACATTAGTATATTTTATATAAAAAAGACGGTCGTGTTTTTTTGCCTTTATCTCAGTCGATTATTGATAGATATCCCCAGTTTTCAATACCGATTTTTTCGAAAATATTTCCCAAAGTTTGATGCTACATATAACCCTGGGTGACCTATGGAAACTACGAAAACTTTATTTCAACCCACACACAGACAGACAGACAGACATGGCTAAATCGATTTCTCTATCTATAAGGATCCAGAATATATATACTTTATGGGGTCACAAATAAATATTGTAAAAACAACAAACGGAATGACAAACCTTTATATACCCTTGCCACATGTGTGAAGGTTATAAAAAAGAGGCCAAAAGTTGGACTTAAGAAAACACCACATCTCAAAACAAAATTTTAGTTTTTTTCAAATACCAGATGGTTCTAAGAAAATATTTTTTATAAAGATTTACTTAAATTCATAAAATAGGAATCTTATTAACATATTTATTTTTTCAAAACTTTATTAGATATTTCCTGTAAATAGAAAATTGTACAAACATTTTTGTTAAGACAAAATTTATTGAAAAATTCTCAATAAACAACCAATAATTAACGAAAAATGTTCCTAATAAAAATATAAAAATTCTCATTTGCACTTTTTATATATATTTTATTTCGTTTGAATTATAAATTACAAGATATATAAATGTGCATATCGTCACCTAAACTTGAAAATGGCATGACAACCAAAAAGTTAAACAAAATTTGTAGTCTTATATGGACAAGACTGCCAACTTCGTTCAAGAAATATAAAGGAGCGTAACCTGATATTTGTTTTATTTTCAATGTTAAGAATGCTCTTAGATAAGCGTATTATAGTGTTTGAATCATCTTTTTAAAGTGTGGTTAGCTCTTTTGCCTTTTAGATAACGATATATATATACATACATACATATGTACCTATAGTGTTTTTTGGCATTTTTTCTTAAACATAATTTATGTAAAATTTGAATACAATGTATCGTTTGCAACAAAATACATGTATGAACTTAAGTCCACGCACACCAACACCGACAACTGCACATTAAAAAATATTATTACATGTTTTGAAGTGGCAATATTTATCATTCGCTTCTTCTTAGTTGTTAATTTCCTTTATTTTTCATTTTGAATTTTTAGAAAAAAAAGGAAAGTTAAACACCTAAAATTAAAATTTAACAGCAACAAGCAGAGTACGATATCGAGAGAAAAAAACTGTAAATAAACAAGTGGGGTTGAGCATGCCCTTCCATAAAATACCCTACACAAACTTACACTATATGCACAACTTATTTATTTAATAAAATGTATTATTTATTTACATATAATAATATAAGATCTTAGTCTTAGTAATTCTTTTGACTTATGTAGGAAACTACAATTATTTGTTTCTTTAAACTTGTTTTTTATTTGCCTATAATTTTATATGTTAATCAAGTAGTGTTATTATTACCCGCAGTTATTATTTTTTTACTGTGGATTGTTTGTCAAACTGAAAAAGAATACAATTTGAATCGAATTGAATAAATTATAGTTTTTATACAACCTTTTTACAAAGCAGACGTGTTTCAGTAAAGGAAGAAAAGATAAACGTTTTTTGGGTTATCTTTTACTTACTTGAATGGAAAAAATGAGATTTTATAATTTTAAAATAAGAGATTTTTCAGCAGAAAAAAAAGTTATTTTATTTTATTTTATTTTTTTTATGCCTAACTTTTAATATGATTTTTTCTTATACATACCCAATCTATTCATGCAGAACTTTGTGTTGAAAGTTTTAGGTAAAATAATTTTATTTCGGGAAAGTATTTATATCGTAGGTACACAAATTTGTCGATCTATTTAAACCAATTTCAAACCAAAAACATGTTAAAATGTAAAATTTGATTACAAATTTTCATCGTTTTATTTTTGATAACTAAATAAGTTTTACTTTGAAAATTATTTTATATCGCTTGAGCGTTACAAATATTAACACAAACTCGAAACACTCTCTTTATTTGTAGTGATGTAGGGCATAAAAAACAATTAAAAATAATTTAAAAAACAAAAATAAACTATTCAAACACTCTATAAAAATCACACCTAAAGCATCAAGTGTGGAATATGGACGTTTTTAGATTAGGGTATTCCCTTTTAAGCACAATTATTTATTTTTTCTCTTTAAACAACTTGTTTTATAAAGTTCTTTTGTAAATAAATTTTTTAACAACTTTCTGAAACAGAATTTAAGAAAAAATTTTCTACTGGCAGAGAGGAGCTAAAATTATTAAACTGAATTTTAGCAAAGTGCCCCATTAACAAAGAATTTGTTCATCTTTATATATAAAGATAAAAAAATTGTATGTATGTATGTCTGTATGTATGTATTTTATAGCTGGTCACACCGTTGGACCGAGTTTTTAGAAATTTTTCCATCATGTTACTGACATTCTCAAATTTGGATGCCACGCCCACTTTTCATCTATATAGGTAAAAGAGTAACGTTAGTGATTGACTAACTCACGGATTTATTACCGTATAGCCCAAACTCATGAAATTTGACCTGTGGGCTCACCATCCGATGTGCAGACCCACTATAAAGGGGTTTTTGGAAATTCCAATATTTAAGGGGTAAAAGAGTAAAAATTGGTAACCTTATAACTTCTAAACCAAACGAGATACAAAAAAATATTAAGAAGCATTGTATTTCACTTAAAAAATAAGCGGATATGTGTCTGGTACTTTTTTCAAAGTCTAAGCTAAGGAGCTAAGAGGGTAATAGGGTCAAAATTTAATTTTGGTACTTTTTTGGGGCCCCTTGCAACTTCTAAACCAATAAAGTTAGAAATATAATTTTAACTGCATTCGTCACATCTCAAAAAAATATGAATACGTTTTTGGTACTTTTTGGAAATTCAATTTTATAGGGATAAAAATTGTACTATTTTGATACTTTTTACACATCTACTACTATACAGACTTCCATTTGAAAAAAAAAATTTTACACTGGAATGGGGATAAAAGAAGTACCAACGCGGGGACTTTTTTTGGGCCCGGGTGAAAATTATTTTATTAACTTTTTGGGCACTTTTGTACATATTTTGGATTTATGAGCCTAGAAATGAAAAATAAAGGCCTATTGATCCTTGAATAAACATTTTTGACCTAAAAACAGCAAACGGTAATTTTATGTTTATCAAAACCCCTTGGTTAATAAAATCATTACGATTGGGGATGCGAAGCAGACCGGATTTAAGCTTGTTTTCTGAATTGAACTGATTGAATTAATTTCCTTTTGCTTAGAGAAAACTAATTAAATATTATTTTTTGTGTGGTGACATAATTTTCTATATTAATATATATTTTTTTATGTTGCACTTACGATATTATTCTTCTTTTGTAGTGATTTTTTTAACTATTTTGTCTTGAGTAGATTATTTTCTATTAATTTACCTTAAACGGAATATTTTTGACAAATTCTCTTTCAAATACAATTTTAATTCATTATTCTTTTTCCAATTTGCTTTTTTTTAATGTTAATGCTTAAAAATTTTAATTTTCAAATTAATTTCTTTTAAAATTCCTTTTTAAAAATATTCCTTAAAAAGATTTTTTACTGGGAATTTTAAAATGCTCTTAAAATAGAGAATAGTTCTCTTTTTATAGAGAACATTTCGAAACATTTTCGTATATAGCTTTAAATGCTTTCTATTTTTAAAATGAATTTTTAATTATTGTCCTTAAATAAGAATTTCCGATACATTTTTTTAAACTGTCTTTATACAGGTTTGCAATAAATCCCATATATTTCATCCTTTTTATTTGCCTGCCCTAATGTTCCTCTATTTTTATTATTCCTAGACATTACACTTCATCTTATTACAGATGTGAGTGTCGTGTTTTTATAAAAGAGCTGTTTGGTTTGAAATTATAAACATACACCGATACATACATACGTACATACATACATACATGCATACATTTGTAAATATGTGTGTTTACTTATGTACGCATAAGTAAATATGAATGTATCTATAAGTATGATAAGTAAGAAAGTATCTATTCGATGAGGTGTTATAATGCTCTGTGTATTTCAAAGAAAATGTTTTTTTTTGTAATGTAATTATAACAATTTTGACCTAATTTTTTTTTTGGAAGAAACATAAAGCAAAAAAAAAAGACAAAAACTAAAAAACGTGCTTATTTTTAGCGCTGCATCTAAAGAATGCATACAAAAAGGAAATGTCAAACGTAAATTTTCTTTCTTAAAATTGATTCTTTCTCTCTCTCTCCTCTCTCTTGTTAATAAAATTTAGAAAAAAGTTTTGTTAGAATAAGATGCGAGTACTGATGGGATATAGTAGTAAAAAAACCTGACCTAACGAAATAAATGTCTGACAAGGTTTTTTGTGGCTTTTAAGTCTTTAACAATAATCAATAAAATTTTTAATATTTATGGTTTAGTTATAAAAATCATATGCATTAACAAAATCGACATAAGTTGGCTAAGGTCGGTTAGTGATTTCAAAATTTAAGAAAACATCTGGTATTTGTTTCTTCGTAATTTTACAGTGTCTTATCGTTGAGAATATAAAATTTTTATGAAAGATATTCTATTTAATTAACATAAATCTCTGTCTATTAAGATTTATTTTTATACTTTTAATTATTCATCGTTTTAAAGAATTTTTCTCAAAAAAAAAAAAAATTATTTCCTGACAGTTTTACACGTCAATTGAGTTTTTTGGAATTAAATTTTTATAATAATGAAATAGAATTTCTAAAAATATTTTTTTTTTATAATTAACAGAGAATTTTCTTGAAATTATTTACAAAAAGAAAATTTAAAAAAATATTTTTCATATTGGAAAATGCTTTTTACAGGATAAATAAAGTATAAATGTTTTATTAAAAAAATTATTGAAAACGATTTTTAAAAGATACATTAATTTATAAAATCTTTTTTAAAAGTTTGAAAATTTAACGTTAAAGTTTGATAAGGGAAGTTACCTCGTATAAGGACTAAGTAAATAAATGGAATATTTTTAACCAAAATCAAAAGAGTTTGTTCTGTTGGTATTTAAACGTGAAAAAATTAAACTTATTTTAACAAACTTTAAAGTTTGTAAAAAAAAACTCTTAATATAAAATTAAGCAAAAAAAAAATTCTTTTTTCGCAATAAAGTATACGTTAAACACACCATTTAAACCTTTTAAAACCTACCCAAAAAGGTAAAAGTAGTTTAGAAAGTGTATTAAGGTTATTTAAATTTTGTAAGAAAAAATCAGATTTTATTCGAACTTAAATGCATATTCACTACATAATCTTTGATTCCAAAGTAAACTTATATATTTTACCTATAATATTTTTTTTAACTTTCTAGTTCTTTAGATATATAAAATGTTTTTTTATTTAAATTTATATGCAAAAGTAAACAAGTCAATCCTACGTATCCTGATATTTTTAGAAATATTGTGAAAATCGTAAGAGCAAAAGATATAAGAAAAACCTGAAAAAATAAAATTTATTAAACATTAAAATATAACAAAAGAGAAGAAGAAAAATAAAAAAAAATAAATGATTTGTATATTTTTAAACTATGAAACATAACACATTCCGAAAAACCTATAACATTTAGCCAAACGTTAACTAAAAACATCAACAAAACACGGGCGAGGTGAAACAGCAGGCCATAATAAATGATGGTTCATTCGAAATAGTAACAAAATCAACAGCAACAACAACAATAAAAAACAACAAAATATTAAAAAATTATTAGCTTATGGCCAGCGAACAAAATGAATTTTCATGAAAACTGTGCACTCAGAAAGTTACCAAATAAAAAGTTTCACACAACATATATTCTTAGTTATAGTTTTTAAATTCATATAATTTTATAATTCTTCTTTAATTTGAAAGACATAAAAAATATAATAAACTTTACAAAATAAAAGTTTATGCTGCTGGTCCACATATACACACATAAATAAATATGCCTTTAATGAAGACAAAAACTCAGGTGTGGAAAATATGAAATATAATTATGAATATTCAAGAAATCATCCGCGTACAAATCTAAAAATATTTATTTTCAACAAATACTCACGCAAATACTTAAACGCCATCCATACACACTTTTATAGAAATACACAATTTAAAAAAAAAACATTTGATATAAATAGGAAATAATAAAAACAACTCGTAGTAATAATAGATCGGCAGTTTGAGGAAGTACACAAATTAAATAATATTATACAGACTTATTATATGCAAAATAAAGTATTAACTTTAAACAGGATCAAAGAACTTTGACAGAAAAACAATTAAAAGTATTTATTTTAATATTTCGAGCAATAATCCTTGAATGTAAAATTTTAGGTAAATTCTTTTTTTTTTTAAGAACTTTCAATAGATTTAACTTAAAATGGAAAAATTTTGTAATATTGTCCCTCCTCTTAAATTGTTTTTTTTTTAATTTCATTGTGTGCAAAATTAAAACAAAGGTTTTAAAGAAAATTTCTGATTAACTTTGATTTTTGTGTAAAAAAATTGTTTCATGAAATCTACTTTAGAAAATTTTTTAAATATTTTTCTTTTCTTAGTAAGATTCTCTCTCTCTTTATTAAGATTTACTTTTAGAGATTTAGAATTTCCCTTAAACTGTCATTTATGGGATAATTATTTATTTCCTCTTTATGAAAATTTGCTCAAAGTATAAGTTTAATTTGTATTTTTTATTTCCTACGAATAATTTAAAAAAAAAAAACAGTTTTTGCGAAAAGTTTTCGATAAAATTTTCAAAAACTTTCGTTACCTTTCTTTTATTTCAACAAATTTCCTTTTTCACAGAATAAACGATATTTTTTTTTTTATTTGCGAAGAATTTTTGCATACGTTGTTAGGTTGGTTAAACAGGTGCCGATAAAAAAATGTCTCACTTTAGCAAACCAACGGCTGCTGGCATAATGTTGACCAAAGAACCGATCGCTAGAATAAACGAAGGTGCTTATCCTAGAGACCTTGATATGAGTCAGTTCGAAAATGTTACACGAAAGTGACAGACAAAGTTCGACATTGTCTCATATTTCATCTTGTAGTGGCAGCTTGTACAGAAGTCGATATATCGCTGATCATCCTATCGTCGATTACAAATCTATAGTATCCAGTAATCGTTATCGACCGTATAAAATACCTGGTAGAAATTGCACCTCTTTTCTACCACATCGGCCTAGACATTGAGCACTTTGGTTTATTGCTTTATAAGGGATGTGCTATTTTGCGTAGAGAGTTTTGACCCATTCGTTTACAGGCGGAAAGTAAGATGTCCAATAGGCAAAATAATCTACACAAAAAAATTTTTTTCTAAAAACTAAACTAAATGACGGATTCAATTCTGTAAATGTCCAAAGCCCAAAATTACTGCTTTTCTATATTATATTTTTTCTATATTATATTTTTATAAAAATTGTTTAAAGGTCCCTACTTCATTCCTTTATTCTGAATATAACAATTTTTCAAACTTAAAACAATATAAATAAGATGGCCAAACAACAATCCTATTCTAGTTGTCGTCGACATTTAAACAAAAAATTTTGGTTGACATCTCGCCAACTGATTAAAAACATAAACAAATATTTTTCTCTATTTTTTCTGGATTTGGATAAAGTAAATTTAAAAAAAAAAGTTTTATATGTTTTTGTGTTTTTAATGTAAAAATGTTTATAAATTCATTATTCATGTAAAATTTCCAATATACCCTCAAAGAAGATTTTAAAATAAGTCACATCAAATTTGGTGATTAGCAAATACACACGTTAATAACTCTGCCAATTAAATTGTAACACAAATTTTAGCAAATGTTAAATTGTTTTGGCAAAATGTCACTTTTCCTTAAAAACGTCAACTTTAATCTTTAGTAAAGTAAAAAAGTTTTCATATTTCTTTTATATATTTAAAATTTTTCAAATAAAACAAAAATAAAAAGATTAACAGAAGCATACTACAAAAGGGGATATTATGATTTTTATTTAAAATTAAGTTGCATATATCTATTACACTAGTCTACAGTGGAAAAACATTTCATTGTCTACTCATGCTGAATAAAAGTGAATACGTAAGAGTCATAAAAAGGTTTCAGTTTTGCGGTATCTTTTATCATTTTAAAACTTTTATAATAATAATATTTACATTTTAAGTTGCAATCAAATGTAAAAAATGTTATGTCTTAGTGCTCCATGCTTTATTATTTAGTAATAAAAGAGATTAAAATTTCAAAATCTGTAAGTACAATGTTAAAAATGTGTAAATAATCTTGATTAATTTGGTAGAGCTTTTCTCCAAAAACTTTGCGGCTTTAAAAACAACTATAAAATTTTAACGACAACAATATTATGATAAACTGGAATTATTTTTTTTTTTAGTTATGTGGAATCATATTGTGATCATATGAGGCATTTAAAATCATTATAAGACACGGCTTCCAATAACTATAAGTTTTTCTTTTTCTTACATGGAATGTTACTTAAGGAATACTTTTTCAAAAATAGTTTTTGTAGTCCTGTGTTAGCTAAGGAATTTTATGTGTGGGTTGTTTGGAAAAAGCAAAATACAAAATTGAGTATTTTCTTTTTTCAGGTAAAACTCAAATTTAATTTGAGTTCTTTTTTTTCTTTTTCCTGTGATATCGAAAAAAGCTTTTTCATTTTTTTTTTATTATTTTTGTATGTATATATATGTTCATATAGGTACATATTGATATGTACGTACATATATCATGTTGGTGAAAGGAAAAAAATAAATAAGGTTTTATAGGTAAATTTTTTGTTAATTTGTTTTTTTTTATTATTTTTTGTTTTTGTGTCATTTAAAATGTAACAAAAAATTTTAATGATTATTATTATGGTGTTTTTAATAAATATTTGAAAATTTTATTGGTGTTTTTATTAAATAAAACAGAAAAATTATCCCATCTTCTTGCCTTTTTATGTGACAATAAGGTAGTAGATATAATTAGGTTCTTTCAATATTCAAAAAAAAACATTTCTTATTAGCAATCAGTACAACGTAAAAATTATGATAAATATTTTCATACGTCCCGGTGTACAGAGGTACAATATTCAAAGAGAGACTTTGTTATTTAATAGAGAAACATGTAAGCTATTTTCTAAAAAAAAAAAATTAGGCTGGGTTTTAAATAAAGTTTTGCATTTCAATATAATTTTAGAACAATTCCTGATATCTTCAAAATATTAATACTTTTGTATAAAAGCCCATAATAAAATATGTATATTAAAATTGTGTTAGTCTAAGCTCTCTTCTGCTTTCGCTTAAAATTAAACAAAACATTTAAAAAAAAACATTGTTAATTTTTCAATAAACTTGTAATAAAAAATTTTAATTTGTTTTAAGACATTTATTTTTGGTTTTATTCTCCTTGTTTGTCCACTTTTCGACCAACTCAAAAAAGTTGTTCCACGTTTTAATTCTTTCATATAGGACAACAGTATAGCATTGAGCCCACATACTTTTTCCTGTACCGGGGCAGTAGGTACAGAATGCCTTATATGTATGTATGTATGTGTTTTTTTTTGTAGACAAATGTCGAAAAATATAAACGGTCAACATAATTTCGACAACTGAATAAAGAAATTTATTATATTTAATTTTGTGGCTTTAATTAAATATTTATGAATATTAATTTAGTTGAATGTAATTCTATATTTTTTAAATAAATAAGAAAATAAGAAAAGAAAATAATAATGTAAATTATTTAGAAAGTTTGTATTAAAATTGCATGCCAAAGGGAAGCATGAGAATATAGAATTGATGGCCACTCAAAAATATTTGATTATTTTATTTTAATCTCTTGGGTTTAAAAGATCCAAAATTTTCTAATCTAATGTTGAACGTAATCGAAAGGCTGTCAATATAACCTAACGGTGTTAATTTAATTTGTTGCACCATTATTAAATAAAAGATTGTTTTGACCGCCAAAAAATCTTACAAATGCCTGATGTTCTTTAATTTTTAATTCTAAGTTCAACTATTTTTATACCCTTTACACATGTGGCAAGGGTACATATATAAGTACATAAAGGTTTGTCATTCCATTTGTAATATCTACAATATTCATTTGCGACTCTACAAAGTATACATAATCTAAATCCTTACAGGTAGGTAAGTCGATTTAGCCATGTCCGTCTTTCCGCTTGTTGAAATCAAGTTTTCAAGCCCCCCGATGTCGTACGGACCTGTTACTGTATCAAACAATCAGATATTTCCCTGAGATTTTTGCAATTGAAAATCACCAAAATCTGACAATTAACGAGATATAAGCAAAAACAATTTTTTTTTACACAAAATTTATTATATTTGTGTGTAAGACATGCCTTTTTGGGAAATTTGAAAAAAATGTACTAATTGGCCCAGAATAAGCAAAGATGTGGGCGAAAAACCTATATGAACTAAAATTAATATCATTAAAAAATCAAGTTTTTTTGGATGAGATAGATATACACATTTTAACTTTCATAAAGTTCATACGTTAACAAGGTGCCTCATCCACTTATACCAAATACACAATCTTGTTTAACAATTCTAAATAAGACTCATCAATCAAATTCATATAAAACATGATTTTTCCTAAAAACAGACAAATCAATTCAAATTATTAAAAACAAATAAATATTAATAAAAATATAAAAGAAATGTTGCGTAAACACAAAGTTTTTTAGAGCGAGTTGGTTAGCAAAATACATATACTATGTCTGTATGTATTTGCTTCCAAAAGTTCAAAGGAAAAAACATACATGCATAAATATTGAAATATGTTTATGTATATATAGACATAAACACTTACATATATATTATAGAGAAAAATTTAATTGCAACGCATGTAGACAAGAAACAATTTTCTATATGCTTAATTACAGGTAAAAATACTCAGATAAAAAATCGTTTTTTTTTTGCAAAACAACTACTCATACACACAAAAAAAATGCTGCTCAACTGAGAGTCCAAAAAAAAGAAAAAACAAGACAAAATTAAAAGAATTTTTAAACTTTTTTACTAAAATTCACTTAATGAAAATGTAAACGGCAATTAACACAAAAATTTTAAGAATATAACAAAAAAAAAACTTAAGTGTGAGAAGGAAAAAGCGTGAAAATATTCATTAGAATAAGAAAATAAAATAACAACAACATTAATGCAAATCCAAAAAAACTCAGAATCACTCAAATGAGACATGACTAGAATAATACTCAAAAACACACATATGCAAACACACATACATGTGTATGTAAAGATATAAGTATATGACTAAGTTGAGGGAAATATTTTTATTTAATACAAGAAACTCAAGAAAAACTTTTGTTTCTCCTTTTTGGTTTTTTGTGTGTGAGAAAAAGTTAAGAAGAAGAAAAAGAACAAATTTTGGGTAGAAATAGACGAAAACATTGGTTATAGCGACAATACAACGAAATACTCTTTATTCGAACGACACCGGGATCTCTTGTTCAGTAGATCACCAGCCTTACTCCGACGTTTATTACGAATTTTTTCGGTAACTCGGTGACAACTACTTTTTGACTTTTTCTCTGTTGCGTATAAAAAGGAAACAATTAAAAATATATTTTTATTCAAAAGTCTAAAAGCACACACCCGAAACGAAGTGAACTATTTTAATTCACATTTTAAATAAAAAGAAATAAGAATTTTAAATTTAAATTCAAATTATAACTAGAAAAAAAAATAAAAATTTAAAGCAAAATGTCTTCTTCGCAAGCTGTACGTTCATCCAAATACTCTTATAGAGCCACCTCCACAGGTCCAGGTGCTGCTGATATTAACATCGAATATACTGCCGATTTGAGTGCCCTTTCTCGTCTTGAGGTAAGACTTTAGAAAAGCTGGGCCTTGTCTTAATTAACCTAAAAAAAAACTACAATAAACTCTCTTTATCTAAAAGAAAACTGAATTTAATTTTAAAAAAACAGTGTTAAAAAAGAAAGTGCAATAAAAAAAAACTAAATTTAAGAAAAAAAAAAGTTGAATTAAAAGTAAATTGAAAAAACTAATTTACAAATGAATGTACATATGTATATACTTATATAGCAGACAAAATAAATTGTTTAATTTAAATTAAAATAATAAAAAAAAGGCTAAAATGAAAATGCCACGAACACGATTTGAAAATCTAAAAGCAGAAAAAATATTATGAAATGAGTGCAAAAGTTTTGAAATTAAATATATGCACACACACACACACACACACAAACATACACTTATATGTTAAGGCATCTTAGCGTATATAAAAAAAATGTTTGTTCATGTATATGTGTATACACATATATATTTACACATGTACATATGTATATTGAACCAAAAATATTCATAATGCCTAAAAGATGATGATCATGATAAAAAATATATATATATTTATTTTAAAAATGGAATTATTATGTAATCGATTAAAAATTTAAAGAAAAAATTTAAAAAACAAGTGATTTTTTTTTTTTGATTTTAAAAGAATAATATGTGAATAAAAACAAAAATTTATATAGTGTGTTTTATAACTCCAGTAATTATTTGTTTTTCCAGGATAAAATCCGTTTACTCCAAGATGATCTTGAAGTTGAACGTGAATTACGTCAAAGGGTAAGTTTTTTTTAATAATTTTTTTAATTCATATAAATTTCCAAATGCCTTGTTTAAAGTAAAGAAAATTTGCCGGAAAAGGATACAAATAAAAGAATTATTTGCAAAATAAAATAAATTTCAAATCTTTGAAAAGTTATTATTTTAATTTTTTTTAGGGTAAAAAGGACAACAAACAGGGCTATTTCTTCTTTTAAAAGTTCAAACAAATTTTAATTACAGTCATTAACAATTTATTAGCTGAAACCGAATTTCTCAATTTTATCCAGCCTTAACAGTAATTTTTAGTATAATTTTTTGTTAAAAAAAATCTTATCTCAACTGGATATTTATACACATTTAAAATTAATTACAAAATTTTTAATAAAAAA